>BSBK01000233.1:1330000-1335000 GCA_027943335.1 Chamaecyparis obtusa
TCAGATTTAATCATTTTCTTCTTAATGTAATAGGGGGGAATTTTAGTGCAACTACCCCTACAACGTAGTGGCAGAGATTTTTCTCCCAGTGCACCTTTTCTTCCTTGCATATTGTAGTTCGGGTTTTAAAATCTAAACTACACTCCTAATGTAGTTGTGTAGTTGTAACCTTCATGCATCTGACATTTAATCACCACTTAAGTATCATTTATAAATTAGTTTTTAGCCCATTTGTATTGGTTTTTTCTCCATCTTTTTGGTTTGTTGTGTTTATTGACTCATCACATCGCCTAGATTTCTTTGTGGTGGGTTTGCAACATTTTTTATTGCCCATATCATGCATTTTTTTAAGGTATGTTTTATCTCTTTTCTTCTTCCTTGTTCTTTTCATATTTTTTATTTTATTTTAGGCACATTTGCTCAAGTCTTTTTTCAAAATTTCCTTAAGCTTTTATTCCCTTAATGCCTGCGACCTCTTCAATGGTTGTTGCATCTTTCCCATGACAAAGGCGGGGGTTATGGTACTAATCTTCACACATTGTATCCCTTGTAGTCACATCATTTCACTATGTAGTTCAAAATTCCCAACAAATTACACTTTGTTACCACAACCCTCGTATAATTTGGGTTTTAAACTTGAACAACACTGTAAGTAATGCACTCAAATTCACCTTGTATAGTTCAGAGTTTATTCACCAAACTACAATCCATTTTCTTTATCCAATGTAGGGTGGAGAATTTTATCCACACTAAATCTATGTGATGCAATGTAGTTTAGGATTTAAAACCCCAAATGGCATTGTTCTTCTTCCTCGGTATAATAAAAAAACCAAACTAAATTATTATTTTCTTGATTTACTTCAAAGAATTTTCGCCAAACTAGAAGTTTTGATCTATCTTGTGCAGGGCCTTAGAATTTCTTTGCCTTTACACAATAAAATGAAGTCATGTGAATCAAATATTTTTTTCCAATCTACACCACACTAGCACTAGGAAAGTTAGTAGGGAGATTGATCTGAGAAAAACCACACATGGCAATCTGGTGGCTCCATGCATGTCCAAGTGATTACCACTGGTATACAATGTACACATATACATGGAGAGGAAAGTTTAGCATCTTGAATTTAAAGAAATCGTAGAATTGAGTACCCAGTACTGATAAAATTGTCATTACAACATTCCATCGAGCATTCACTTCAGATCATTCATGGGCACATCAATGATTGCAAATTGAAGAAAGAGGGTGCCGAAGTCATCTATTCAAGAAGGGCATAACCAAAATGACAAATGTGGAGAAGAAACTCAGATTCATAATTATGCTTCTTAGCAGTCCCAATTTGAATCTTACTATGGGTTTTCTGCATGGAATCCTCATAAGTGTGAAGCTGATTGAAAAGTGTGAAGATCTATTGATGTCATGACTAGGCATTGAGCTCGTGAAAAGTACCTAGTATCGTTGGTCAGAGGCATTTTACTAGGATATAAAGCAAGAAATTTCACATATGATGTCTTGACAACAGCAATCAATGTGAATCCATAGACATTCTATATGGAGAGGAATGAGAAATTTCAGAGGGCAATTACTGATTCTAATCACTCAATAATTTTGGCCTGGGAGTTGTGGTTTTTGTCATCATAGGTGGAATGCTGAAAATTAAATTATTCTGCTTATGATTAATTACTTTTGTCCCAAGGAGTGTTAGTTTTACCCAATTAAACGTGCAACAACATGGTAAAAAAAAATTCACAAATGACTTTTCACGGAAGCTCCTCAATGGGTGAAAATTCTAGAGAGCAAAATGGATGTTTTTACTTAAAAAAGAAAGTTCTTATAGGGTATGGTAAGTGAATGGATATAAACAAGAAAATACACACGTGGGATATAGTGAAAAGGGATAAGAAGTTTAACAGCATTTTTATTTCTTTCACTTAATGATAAAATTTTAAGTATCAAGGAGAAAGTATTTTTTTTGGAAGTCGTGATTGGGTAAGGGAGTTGAATGTGTTTCACATAAGCAGAGATTATGATTTCTTTCTCTGGTAAAATTTTTACTCAAATGTGAATATGCTCTTACTAGAGATATATGTGGGTGAAAATGCAGTTTTTATGCACATGTTGAATTTGCTAAGGTTAAATTGCTGCCATTTTAATTTTTCACTCAAGTGAAGTATGTTCACAAGGGATGCAATGGCAGAGAAAGTTCAAAAAATAAAAAATCAAATTATTTTAGTGGCAAGGAAAAGGAAAAGGAAAGAGAATAAAGAGTATTTTCATTTGCAACTAAAAGATAGTAATGAGTGATCAAAGATAACATAATGCAGATATTTTCATATCAAAGAGAGAGCACAGAGAGGCAGGATTCTTGAATCAGTTGCAAATAAGAATTTGGAATAGACATAGATGTCAATGGAAAGTTAAATATCCAGAGTACCTTTCTTCTTTTATATATTCTTGTTTGGCGTCTGGAATTAATTTGGAATAGGAATTATAAAATAATTCGCTGTTTGTGGCATTTTTTGAATTCTCGAATTAGAAAACTAATTCCCATTTTCGGCCCAATGCTTGCATTAATTAATTCCAAAAAAAACTTAGAATTCATTTTATTACAAGAATAAGCTTTTCATGGATTCGAAATTACAACAAAATGTATAATTTTTTCGGGTCCGTGCATGAACGGTTAAGGGATTATAATCTTTTTTTTTTTACAATTTTTTTTTATAATTTTTTTTTTTATAATTTTTTTTAAATAATTTTTTTTATATTCTTATTTTTTAAGTTCATAATACATATTTTAATTTAAAAATATATAAGTTAAAAATACATATATATTTTAACTAAAAAACCAACAACAAAAATGATAAGTTCAAAAATTAAAAATTAAAAATTAAAATTAAAAAATATAAAATAATCCTTATTCCAATTTCACATTATGATCCAAACGCAGAATAGATTATTCCAGCTTTCGTTTTGACGATTAATTAATTTGAGAATAGGTCCTTATTCTAAAATAGGCCTATTCTGGATAAGTTAATTCCATGCACCAAACGGACCCTTAAGGATTTTGATGTCATTTTTTAGGAGTAAGCTTCACGTATAGTTAAGGCTTAAAAAAATAAGATGAGATTTCATTTGTAAATGTATTTTAAGTAGTTCCTTTACTAGAGTGCAATTATGCTTAATATTTTGTGCAACTGTCTCCTACAGGTATATAAATATTACTTTATGGAATAAATGATCAAATGTTTATGCCATCTTTGCAATTATTTTGTGGTGTTTGTTTTGTTTTCTACTTCTCTTAATGCAAGAGATTAAATTGCTTTTAACAAAACAATGAAGTCATGGTTTATATATGGGAAGGATTAAAAAGAATGGATACAATAGAACCAAAATAGAGGGCATTAGTGTGAGGCATTAATATTGTGAACTCCCTAGTTGAGGGGTTAATATACTTAGGTAGAGCACTTTTTTACTACAAATTGACTGTAATGCCCTAAGAAAGCACTAGTCTTGGGAGTCTATGCCTAATTTTCAGAATAAAAAATTATTCAAAATCTCTTTAAATTTTTGTTGTACAAGTTAGGTTTAGTGTAGGATCTATTCCTAATTATGGAAGTAATGGATATATTGCCAAGAGCATAACTAAATTTGAAGTAATTCTATCTTCTATTAGTACATTTCATTGGGAGTTATCTTCTTGTAGTTCAATATTTGTTGAAACTTGAGTTGAATCTTTGAATAATGAAATGCTCAACCCCATCGTCTAGTAGAGCCTAAAGAGTAGGATGTCTTAGTCTTGTGACCAAATCTCGTTAGTTGGCCATTGAGTTCGGTTCTTTGTTGATAGAAACTAGCTTATTTTCAAGATTTTCTAGAGCATCAATTGGAACAAGCAACAAATTGGTGACTCTGTTGGGGAAAGAGATATGAAATTCTTTTTGATTCTATCCTAGAGTCTTTATTATTACTTGTCAAATTATTATCTAGTTGAGTTTACTGATCTGAGTCACAATCCAACAGATTGGTGACTACTCTACCAAGAAGTTAGTGCAATGTCCATTCTAGAGAAGAGTCTAGAATTGTGTAAATATGAATATCTAGCTCAAATATTTGAGAAGTTTCACATCTAGAAGTATTTTTCACATCTTTAGATCTAAAAAAAATCAATTAAAAGGGAAATACAACATTGACTGGAATTTATTCCCCACATTTCTCATATTTTTGTGAAAAGGGAAAAGTCACTATACCGTGAGAAAATTGGGGAATGATCATTGAGTATCAGTCATGGGAAAATGGTCTATTAGTATAAGAACAAAGAAATGTGAAGAAAATAATATTCTTGATGTATATTATGTTCCTAGATTGCAACACAATCTCATAAGCACTCGGAAACTAGTGCAAACATGATGTAGGATATATTTTTAAAATGGTGAATGTATGATTCTTGACATGAAACCAAGCAAATGGATAAATGGGTAGGGATAGTTTTCCCCAAATAGCCTTCCAAAAAAATATGGTGCACTGTGGAGTATATCACATTAGGGCACAAACAAGAGGAGTTCCCAATGATATCCAATACAGAAGACATAGAAGAGAAACTTTTTGAATGAAATCTTATTCGATAGAAGAGTGTGAAGAAGTATTGGTCATGAGAGGGGAAGGGAAAAGATGAGTGGAGGTTTTTCACATCTTATTGGTCACATTTGCTACCTAAATATGTTCGAAGTAATATAAGTGAGTAGAACAATGAAGTATTATTATTATTATTATTTCCACACCTACATAAAAAAAAATTTGAGATGTAAATAAATTGGTTACATAGATATTTATATTTCTAGTTTTGTGTAGCTTGTTATTAGGCCTTGCACAATTACTAAGGTAGTTAGTATATTGTTTCTTGATTTTTTAAAGGTAGCTAGGTATATGATGCCTTGAATCTTATTTCTCTACTTATGTAAATAGTTTATGTTCTATTTTTAATATATAAAAAATTGCAAGTAAT
>BSBK01000233.1:1340000-1487500 GCA_027943335.1 Chamaecyparis obtusa
CTAACACTACAAATTCATTTTCTATCACTATAAATGCTTCTCAAGTGTGTTCTCTCCAAATGCCCATTGACCCCTTTTATACTAATCTCATTGACAATCAACAGCCATGATTTAATCTCAATCAATAAATAAGATTAATTAGACTCTAACAATGCTAAACTAATTGGTTACCAAAATTCTCCTAAAAGAGTTAATTAATTAATTAATTAATTGCCTGGACTTCTAACAAAATTTCTAGAAAAACAATTATTTTCTAATTCTTGGGAGTGGAGAGACAGTTGTCCAAGCTACCCAAACTAACACTCTCTCTTAGCAAGGAATCTATTCTTCATGAAACCCAACTTATCTCTAAAGAAGATGGATTTTTCCTTCCCCAATGCCTTTTTCAAAATGTCTTCTACATGTTTTTCTACAGGTATATACTATAGCTGAACAATTCTCCATTGTACATATTGCTTGACGAAGTGTTACCTGATATCTATATCCATAGACACCGGATTCTAAGATAATCTAGGGAAACTCTAATTATTTATGTGTATCATTGTCGTCTCAACCTTCTAACCAAACAAGGATACTAGAAACTTCCAAAGCCATATAGATTCACGTGTTTCCATGCTAGTTGCTATGTATTATGCTTCTACAAAACTCAGAGCCACAAACTTCTACTTCCTGCTAAACCAACTAGCTTCTACTTTCTACTACCTTCCTAGTCTGTGTTAGTATAGCCTATCAACTTGATTCCTTCACCTTGAGCATATCTAAACCCATACTTAATTATACCGTGCAAAAAATAAAACACATATTTTGTCATTGTCTAATGCACTCTCTTTGGATCAACCATGCACTAACTAAGAGAGTTAACTACAAAATATGTATCTAGCCTGGTGTTGATGAAATACAAGAGAGATCTTTAAATGAATTGCATGTATAAGTTGTGAGCTACATCATTTTTGCTGGATGTATTTACCTTCTTCCAATTCATGATCATAGGTGTAGACATGATTTTGTAATCCTCCATCCTGAACCTCCTAAATATTTTGATGCAATATTTCCCTTGTCCACATAAAATATCTCCACCTATCTGCCACACCTCCATGCCTTGAAAGTAGTGCATAACTCACAAATCTTTCATCTTGAGCTCTATTGTAAGGTCCCTCTTGCACTCCTCTATGAGCCCCAGTGAACCTATTAGAAATAATTTGTCCACATATAGAAAAATAATGAGAACCTCACCTCCAACAACCAACTACTAGAGGTTAGAATATGCTTCACCCTTTACAAATCTCATTACCTGCAAGTATGTGTCAATACACTCATACCATGCTCGGTGAGCTTGCTTCAGTCCATACAAGACTCTCTTCAATATACACACATGGGTCTCTTTGTTGTGCTCTAAAAAATCCTTCTGGTTGTTCTAGGTATACCTCTTCTTACTTTCCATTAAAGAATGTTGTCTTGACATCCATTTGATTGATTTTCCATCCCATCTATGTTACAAATGAGATCACAACTTGTATAGAAGTATACCTAGTCACTGGAACAAATGTCTCCTTGTAGTTGATTCCATCCTTCTGAGAGAACACCTTTTCCATGTGTTAGGCCATTTTTCTATCAGTGCAAAAATCCTATGAAAATGTCCTCTTTCCTTGCAAGTTTGCTTGAAGTGTCTTGCCCCTGGTAGTTTATGTTGTCACCAAGCTCTAGTCCAAATCGCACTTCCTGAATCACATAACCCAGAAAGTTATTCGAGTTTCAAGGTCTGCAAGAAATGTTTTCAAAATCTGCCACAGTGTCGAAAACCCATAGTGTTTTTGAAAATCCATGATGTTTTCGACCTTTTTGGCCTACATAAAAACCCTCAATGTTTTCGGCTTCCTTGTTTACCTTTGTGTCATGTTGAAAATTCTGTGTGTTTTTGACCTTGCATGTCTTCTTTTCTACCGGCTCTCCTTGTTCATCTATCTTAACTGTGCAAGTGTGACGATGTGGGGCCATATTTTTCAAGTGGCAGAGGGAGGAGATCAACGGTCGGCATGTGATCGCATGAAATATTCTCACCCCATGCGATCATGCACCTGCCATTGATCTTGTTTGTTTCCAACGTTTCTTCCAAGTGGGCCCAGTGTCAGCAGGGGAGTGAAGGTGCGTGTTCTTATTGGTTGTCGCATGATCGCATGTCAAGAATTTATGACATGCGACCATGCGACCAGTTGACATCTGTCGCTTGGGGCTCGTTGGCAGAAAGGGGTGTGGTCTACAGCGGTGATGTGGTGGCTTTGGGTTGGCTGTCGCATGATCGCATAGCCTAGTTTTTGGCTATGTGATCACGCGACTGGGTGACACATGTCCACGGTGCTGAGGTGGATATGCTTGGTGGGACAACTTAATGGCAGGTAGCGGCGATGATTTTCTAGCGGTTAGTCACATGTTCGCATAGCCTTTTGCAAGGCTATGCAATCATGCGACTGATGTTTTATGTAAACTTCATGTGGTGGTGGTTATGCTGGCAGTCATGGTCTGTAAGTTGTCACATGATCACGTAGCCCATCTCCGTGCTATGCGATCATGCAACAACGGTCTGGTGTCGCGGTTGCGGAGTTGTGCGGTGGGTCCTGTGTCAAGTGACTCGGTAGTTGCAGCGAATGGTGATATGACAGGTGGCATCAAGCGGACCCAAGTCAGGTCTGAGGTTTGGTGGTGTGGATAAAATATTTGGCGGCCCGAAAAAATCTTCTTCCTATCACTGGTTCGTGTGATGTTTTAGTGGCAGCGCTATTATTTCCGTGAACTGGCGAAATGTCTTCAGTCGCCAGTTCACAAGATGACTTAAGGGGTTATTTTGACATGTGCAGTCATGTGTTCACTGAATCTAACTGGGGTTTGGACTTTCATTCCGCGACTGGGATTTTCCTTTGTCGTGTGTTCGCTGAAAGTAACCCGAGGTGCCTGGATGAGTTAAAGCCATGAACCCAGGAAGATAGCAGGATCTAACGGCGGGGACTTAGTGTTGATCTCAGTTTGATTTGTGGATCACTGATGCACTATTAGTATCTCGGCAGTGACATGCCAACCGGCAAGGTGCATGGTAGCGGCTTCTCGCATGTTCGCATGAGCCAGTTTTCTGGCTTGCGAACATGCGACAACCCTTTTGTGGCAACGGCAGCATCAGCGGTTGTGAAGAGGATAAAGGGGATGTGGGTGGTCGCATGTTCACATAGCCCATCTCTGTGCTATGTGATCATGCGACTAGGCATAAATTGGAGCCTAGATTCCTTTTGCGGTGAGGTTTGTGACTACGCAATTACGCGACTAGGGGCAAACGGTTAAGGAATATGAAGCCCGCGAATGCATGATGACCATTTATTTTCAAATTTGGATCTGTAGTGATAGGGGGTACCAAAATTTATGGTTTTCTAGCCATTTCTTAGCTTGGTTGGTGAAGGCTATACCCTAGCTATCTGTAGCTTGTTGCAACCCATTTTGGGTTCCCATGGCAATTAGTGGTATAAAGGGTCAAAATTTTGACTTGTTCAGGGTTCCATTCTGTTTGGTTCCAGTGGGAAATAGAAGGCTCTGTCACATTACATGTAAGCTAAATAGAATTTCTGGAAGTCTTTTGCAGGTTATTGAAGTGGTTTGATCTCTATCTTACTTTGATCATGTACATGACTCGTTATACTTAGTGTAAGTTTTTCATGCTTCCAAGTCTCTCCCTGGTGTCATTCTTGTGAATCTTGGATTTTCTGATCCATTGCATAGGGTTCCCTTTGCATATGTTCTGGTCTTTAGTTCTTGGTCTAGGATCAAGTGAAATATACTTTAGAGGGGACATAGATTCAGTCTTGGGTGTCTACAGAAGGATCTTATAAGTAGTGGATGGGCTGGAATGTTTATATTTATGGCTATGAGTCTTTGACAACAATTAGTTCATGTTTCATTGTTTGTATGTGAGGTCTGCCCAATGGATAATGGCACTAATCAAGGGCTAGTATGTTCAGTTGAGTCCAATGTTTGATGGTTTTGGCTATTTCCTGCATCTCTATATATCAATACCATCACCAGTAATACCCTTCACAAGACCATTTTATCTTGCATAGTAGAGTTGATTCAATGAATACCTGGTTAGTATTTAGCAATCCTTTACTATGATCTTCTATTTAAATCCAGAAGTATAAGGTGTGTAGTGAGTTTGAATTTTGTCTGGATTAGGTGCACCAGCCTTGGTTTTGCAGAGCCAAAAGTAGAAGAGGGCATGTTAAGTCCCTATAGTTTTTCCAGTTACCCTAAGACCTCATTACATTTTGGAGCTAACCATTCCTAAAATCCATCTGAGGGTATATTGGTAGCCTATTAGAGCATAAGAGTTTTTGAACACCAACACCATGAAACTTACCTTGTATTTCTTGATGCTTCCATCTGCACCATGCTTGATCTTATAGATCCAGTGTGATCTCACCACAACCCTATATGTTAGTCTAGGCACAACCTCCCACACACCATTCTTCATTATTAAGGTATGTTCCTCAACCATCACATCTCACCACACCTGATGTTGTGTGGCCTCCTAATAGCTAGAAGGTTCACTATCTACCAACTCACTAACTAGTGCCACATAGTCATTAAACTTGGCTAGTTATCTTTGTTATTTATTAATCGTCCTAAGAGCTCCCACAAAATCTTGAGTTTCCCTATGTGTCTATTGAACCTCATGGTTCCTGCTACCAACTATAGAGGATGAAATATCAACCTCCATGTCTTCTTTATGCATCTCTTGTACTTTCTACACTTGTTGCTCCATATTTTGTGAACTCTCAACATCTGATCTTGTGCTTGTACTAGTAATTGTACTAGTACTTTGCTACCTTTGATTTAATTAAACTATCCTTGGAGCTTATGTTGGCTGCTCACTATAATCATCTACTAGAAAATCTCTTGACCTCCTAAGTTCCAAGTTGTCCTCCATCAACTTGACATCATGTCTGACTATAATCCTCTTGATCCATAAAATAAATATATGATATGCCTTTAAGGTTTAACTGTACCCCATAAAGTACCCACTGTCTACAGTCTAATCTAACTTGGTATGTATATCCCTTGGAATGTAACAATATGCCAAACTTCCAAATATCTTGAAGTGACTAACATCTAGCTTCTTCCCTATAAAATATTCCTCTGGTGTCATCTTTCCCAGTACCTTATATGGAACCTTGTTTTGTATGTATATTATCATACTATATACCTCTTCCCATAAGTAGCATCACATGTCCTAGTCATGTAGCATAGCCCTCACTACCTCTGATATAGAATGATTCTTCCTCTCATGAGCAACCCATTTTGTTGCGAGTTGTAAGGAGCAATTCATTCTCTCTTGATTCCTTCATTGGTACAAAACTCCTAGAACTCCTTCCCTTTGTACCTACTTTAATTATTTGACCGAAGAACCTGTATCTTCTTTCTTGTCAAATTCTCCACAAGAGCTTTGAACTCTTGGAAGCGGCTACAAACCTCATCCTTGGTCTTCAAGAAAATGTGGAAGAAAATGAGGAGGTAGAACAAAACTTGGTATTTGTCAAATTTTGACAAACAAAGCTAAACATGATGTGGAAAAATGACAGGCAGGAGATAGGATAGGAAATCGCTAATGGAAGTCAACTCTAAGGATGGAAATACAAGTCTAGATTAAAATCACCATTAAAATGAAAGAAGGGAAAGGAAGGCACAACTAGCATTCATTTAATCCACATGAGGGAAGGCTATTGATGTAAATCATTGGCATGCAAGAAGTTGGAATGGATGCCATGATTAAGTTTTCATATTGTTAGCATGTGTGAAGAGGATGGTTTTCTTTAAAAATATTGCGAGCACATTGTATTTAGGGAGTTGGTTCACTCCTTTTGAGCAGGAAGAACACTTAGAAATAGTTACACTTTCATTCTCATACCTTATCTTTTTATTAAGTAAATCAATAGAAGAAGCCATATATTCAGATTGTGCCTAGTATACCTCTTCTATGTGTTTACTTTAGCTTTGTAGATGATTTTAAAGCTTAGTGTCAATTTAGATGAATATAACTATTAATTATTTTTTAATTTTATGATTTCATCATAAATGCATAGGTCATTGAATTATGTCTAATAGATAGTTCTTCAATCATCTATAATACTTTGTGATTTTAGGTTATACTATTTCAATTGGTTAAAAAATTCATATAAAATAGATGTTTAGGGAAGATAAAAGGAATATCTCATGCATGCATTAGTAGATGCTTGTTCTATTTATTTCTGAAGGGGAATTTAAAGAATCTTAAAAGCTTCGACGAATCACCTTAGTTTAGCTACTTTTTTTTCCTTTCTTTCCCCTTTCCATCTCCTCCAAATATGAAAATTCAGCTTCTAAAATACAGTAGGTTTCTCTACTTAGCACATTAAGTCCCCCATATGAAGAGATTCCCATAAAATTGTTTCACTTAGGTGTAAATTTTAGGGATCGATTTCTTTTTTTGGCATGCCCAATGGGACAAAAAAATTATAGTTGGAGATTTTTTGTGTTCTACAATATACTCATCCTTGAAGAGGCATATTTGAAGCAACTAGAAACTCTATAGTTCAAGTGATTTAGGTAACTCTACTAGTATGCATTTAGTTCTCTATCCCAAGAAGACCTTTTTCTCTTATTTGAAGCATCATTTAATTATGCTTTGGGTTTTTTTCATCCTTCAACATAGAGAGACACTATGCACATCAAATTTTCCCTTCTCATTCATGAAGAATATAAAAGTGTTCTACCTCCTTTTTAGAAATGTCAAGGTAGAAATGATTCTAGTGTTTATCCATTTCTCTCGCTACAATAAGTTGTGAGTGATTTTCTAATACTTTCAGCCCACCCCCCTTTGTGTAGCCTTCTTGGAAACCTACATATGCTTACCAACAACTAGAGGAGTTTTATTATATCTCACATCAACATGATCATCTTCTCACCCAACATCAAAATATGAGAAAATTGGAAAATATTAGCACTTAAGAAATAATGTTGAGTGTTCCAAAAAAGTTGAGGGCTATTAAGGATGAGCATTAATATCACTAGTAGAAAGATCATCTTTCTTACTAGGATCAACTTCAACAATAACAAAAATATGTGGAGGTTCAATAAAAGTATCAAGAGAAGTTCCTTGCATTACAAGTTACTACTAGACAAGAAGAGATTAAGTAGTTGGTAGTCAAGGAATAGCACCTCATGCAAGAGGAGAAATCAGCCATTAGAACTCATAATTTTGAAGACATAATAGCTAGACAATTTGTGCCTTCTAAATCTTCTCAAGGGCCTATTTCTACTCAAGAAGTGTTAACTCCTTTTCCTTTTTTTGCAAAAAATCATTCCTATTCATTTCTCTTTTCATAATAGCATTTCACTCTTTAAGGGTGGATTTATTGTCTGAGGACTGACTAGTCTTATGAATAAAAAGAAGGAAGAGGAGTAACCTATAGTCGTTAGCTTCCATATTCTTGCAAGGATGAAGATCTACCTTTACTAAAAGAGAAAAATTAAGATGAGTGGTTGCAACATTAAGGAACTGGAAAGGTAAATGATGAAAATGAAGAAGATGATTTATTTCTCCCATTTGATGAGATTCCTTTCTTTTTTTACCATGAGGAGTAGGCTTTTTCTATGCCTACAATAATAGAGGTCTTATAGAAGTATGTAGAGATTGAGGAACTCAGTGGATCTTATGAGCATGAGGAAGTTCATTCAAGGAGATTTATGAAGAAATTTTTTGGGATGAGTGAGAAGCTTTTTGCTCATCCACTAACATCAACCCATCATATCCTAAGCTATATGATCATGAGAAATAACAACAACAAGAGGTGGTCTCCATACAAGTTGTAACATAATAAATAGGTATCACTAGTCCAAATAGGTAAGCTAATAATCCTAGGTTCTATGTCCTATATTGCATTGGATGGATGATGACTTACTAGGTTGAAGAGGATTTAAGTATTGAGAGGTCACAATGATCATTCTCCTTAATTGAAGGTTTATTAGGTAAATGTGATTGAGAAGTGCAAGATTAGAGGCTGGAAAGAGAGAAAAGATGGATTTGAGAATGCGTAGACTAGTAGAAAAAAGACGGACCAATCATATTACTAGAAATAGAGTCCAAAAGCTATAACTAGCCTATAAAATCAATTTGATTCTATTTTGGAGGTATTATGGAAACCTTGTTAGCATGTTCTCAGGGCTAGGCCAACTAGGTCAACATGTTTCTTGTACTTTTTACAATTTCAATTGCAGATTGTCAATGGGCTCCTATGATTCCTAGATCCAATCTTGGAATTGGTGCCACCTATTCCTGCAAACAAAAAATAGTGGAAATGTTGAGTAGTGGGGGGTTTTCCCAACTTAAACCCTGATTGAGGAATCAACCTTTGAAATGAAATGAAATAAAATATTCTTGAAAGGAAAGTATGTTGATATGAAATAGAAGCTAGATCTAAATCATATATTACCTTATACCTTGATAGTGCATTTCTTCCTTGAATGTGGTCATAAGTTTTAATGCAACAAATTTGATGCCACAAAAAAACTTAAAAGGAAATCATGAAAGACAAGCCTTTCATAATGAATGTTGTAGTTAATTCTTGATTGAAATAAGGTGAACAACTTGAAGAATTAAAAATTTGAATGTTTGGATACTTGAAGTCTTGTTAATGGATGCTTATACAAAGATATTATTCCTTAATGGTGGAATCCTCTACTTGGCCTTCAATGGGGGAAATAATCTTGATCCATGGAGAAGATTAATTTGAAGAGATGCCTTTGATTTCTTAAAATCTTCCTTATATTTCTTGAGATGCAAATTTGTAAGAGAGAGATTGTATTCTTTTGATGTGATGTCCAAAAGAGGAGAAACCTAGATTTATCATATACTCCTCATAATATTTTGAAGCTCAAAATGTGAAGAGGGCCAAAAAAGATTTGTATTTACCACTTAACCATTGAGACCAACCTCAGTTCAAATTTTAGAGGGTTTATGGGGGAATAAGCTGACTAGGTCAACCTATTATTGGGAATAGCTTGACCAGGTTGGCTTGTTCCCCCCAAAACTAATGAAATTTAATCTAGGGTCCTAGAAATTAAGGAGAAAATACTAAAATGAAAAGAGGAATCAAAGTTGGAATACCAGAAATCAATGTGAGAGCCCATGTATGCTAAAATGGGGTTAGGCTGCCCCTGAGCACAATTCTTTTCAAGCCACCCCTGAGTGCAAAGTTTTTAAGTTGTCCCTGAGTGCAAACTTTTTAGGCTACCCCCATGCGCAAATTTTTCAAGGTAGAATTGACTAGAATAACGTAACTTTCTAGGCCATTGATTCTCCTTCTCAGTTTCTTTGGGATAAGTGGAACTAGTATAACACAACTTGATAGCATTTCCTTCTCCTCTTCTTCTTCTATGAATCACCTAGCATAACACAAATTTCTATACTAGTGTATTTGTGGCTCATCCCTCTTCTTTACATGGTCTTATAGCTATTTAGTAGGTTAAATCATGGAGTTTTGTCTTATCTTTGATGTGTTTTCTTTCTCTTTTATTGTGACCATATGTCCTTTTGCAATAGATTTCTAAGAATGATGCTAGTTGTTGAGACATTTTCTTTAGTGAGGTATCTTCAACTATTTGACTTGGAATCTTAGTAATATTTAGGCTTTTTTTGTTATTTTATGTGTCCTTTCATATGGATGGACATGTTAAGATCCTTGGTTTGGGGGCTTGTGTCCTTAAACTTAGCGATATCTTTTTTCTTTGTACTTTTCACATGGTCTTCATCTTATTCTCTCTTTCTTCTACTTTACTGTGAGCACAAGGTGCACTCATCCTCCCATACTTGTTAACTGTTCGGGGCCCATAGTTCAAATTTTAGCTCAATTTCCCAGGTATAGGCTACCATTGGTAGATTGTGTCAGGCATTTAGGGCCCAAAATTTTCCTAGGGCCTGATATCGAGGTGTTAGAAGGATTTCTTGATTTGTACTTGGCCTGGATCTAATTTGAGTCTTGAAATGAGAGAGTAAAGTATAAAAGGACCTCTTCTCATCTCATTTTGTATCTATAAACTAAGTTTAATAATTATGGCAAACAAGCTATCAAGTTTTCAAATGTTCATGATCAAGCAAGCAAATCGGAGTTGAAGATCTCTTCTACAATTGAGCACCCAAGTCTTCAATCCTTATAAGCATTATTCCTTCTTCATCATCAAGAATTGTTAGAAAATAGCATCCATCATTCAAGGATATTATTTCATGTTTTCCTTTTAGATCAATCTATTGCATCAACATTTGTGATCACCTCCAAAGAGGCATTGCATCATTTAGGTATAAGGCGATTTATAATTTAGATCTAGTTTCTATTTCATCTTTCCTTATGAAATTTAATTTCATTTTCATGGTTGGTTCCTAAGCAAGAGTTTGATAGAAGGAAAACCCCTTAAGCCAAACTTATCCATTTTTTTGTGTGAAGGAATGGGTTACAAAGACGTTAGATCAGGAACAGCTAGATCAGGTAGAGTCAGAAGTCCTACAAAAAAATTAGATAGAATTGTTAGGTATAGGTCACCATTGGTGGCCTTTTCCTAGGTAGAAGCTGAGTTTTGTCCTGTCCTTCCCACTTTCAGCTCAAATTTGATAAAGAGTCAGATTACTGTCTTCAAGGCCCACATCTACAAATATAACACATTTTGACATTGTGATAGCCAAGAATTTGGATCTAAAAACTCAATTTTCTTCTATTATTTCTAGGTGCATTCAAGTCCATCTCCATTCCCCTTTACATCAGTTTTCTTAGTTGATTTATATTAGATCTGATCTTATTTAGTCTTTTTCATATCAATATCATCTCTCTCTTTCTCAATTCTAAGCAACAAAGGAATAAAAACCCTTCAAGCATAGATATTGCATTGGCATCTCTGAAGTGGTGTTAATCTACTTGTCTTGAGGTGGATTTTTATTCTAATGTATCTTATGAATTGGGGAAATTAGCCCTTTTACATGATCCCCATTTCATATTATACAATTATGTTCTCAACTCCACAAGAAAAGGTCCCTTGTGAGTTGCTAGAATTGTAGACTTTATATACCATAGACCTCATCCACAATAGTTTGAAGGAGATCTCATGTCTTGGAGAAGTGATCAAGTGGGAAAAGATGAGAAAATTAAAAATCTATTTTTTGGCATTTTCTATGTTTTAGTAATTTTCATTTTTGAAAGGCTTCAAAGAAAAATTTGGGGTCAAAACTATCGTCGATGCCTTAGCTCAATAAGCCAAATTCATGGTGTTAATCGATTGAAATTATATCATTTGAATACCTTTCCAATAGTGTAAGATCTTTTAAATTTTGAGCACCAAGTAGGGAGTCATGACCCTGCCAAGTTGGTATCACCATGTGTCAAAGTCGCATGGTTTCTACAAACTCGCATAGTTTCTAGCAAGTGTGTGACCTCTCATTTTCATAAATATGTGTGGGCATGTCATGTAGTGGTCTTTCATGGTATTGATGAAATATTTTTCATCTTGGGATTTCTCATAGTGTAAAGTGCCACATGTTGGAACCATAGTGTTTTGAGAAGGAAAAGGAAAAGCTTTAGCATGTTCTACTAGCTTGCCACATGTCTAAGGTGTGCAAGTTCAACACAAGCTATAGGTAGAAGTTCCAAAAGTCACTACCTATTGGATGCGTATCTAAATTGTGGTCATTTAAGTCAATCCTTCAAGTAAATGTGCCACTTCTTGATCCAGTAGAGATTCAAAATAGAATTTTCTACCATACATAAAAAGTGAGTGATCATTGTGAGTATAATTGGAAAGGTACTTCGACATGATGGCAAAGAAGTTGAGCAAGGAACAACTGACATTCATATCATCTGTATGAGGGAAGAATATCAATGTAGATCATTAGCATACAAGAAGTTACAACAGTCACTATGATCAAGTTTCCATGAGCTATTAGCAAGCGTAAAGAGGATGATGTTATACGAAAATTCTATAGGTACATTGTATTTAGGGAGTGTTTTCATCACTTTTGAAAGAGAAGAACACTTCTAGAAATAGTTACAATTTTATTCTCATACCTTATATTTGTATTTAGTTTATCAATAGAAGAAGACATATTAGATTGTGCCTATGTTTCCTCTATTGTGTGTTTACTTTAGTTTTGTAGATAATTTTAAATCTCTATATCAATTTTAGATGAACATAGCTATTAATTATGTTCAGATTTTATAATTTCATCATAAATGTGCAGGTCATTAAATCATGTTTTATGCTTCTTCAATCATTTGTAATTATTTATTAGTCAAGGTTATACTTTGTCATTTGGTTAGAAAAATTCATATGAAATAGTTGTTTTAGTGAGATAAAATGAATATCTCCTATGAGCCTTAGCAGGTGATTCTCAAGGAAATATCTAAATATATTTATCTATGTTTGTTTGACTTTTGTACAATATTTTCTCTTTCCACTAATGAATATTCTATGGCATTTAGTGCTCAACCTTTTGGGATCACTTGTTTCTTTTATTTCTAAAGGGGAAATTAAAGTGTTGTGAAAGCTTTGGCACATCGCCTTAGTTTAAAGCTACTTTTTATGTTTTCCTTTCTTTCCCCTTTCCATCCCCTCTAAATATGAAGAGTCAGCTTCTAAAATCTTGAAGGTTTCTTTGTGTATCACATTAGGTCCCCTATATTGAGAGCTTCCCACAAGGTTGTTTCCCTTAGGTGTGAATTTTATGGATCAACAATTTGTATACCCTCCATCTCTTTACTCCTTCAGCTACCAATTTATGGTGATATTTCATGTCTTTCTCATGGCAATTTGACTTCATGAATTAAAATTTTAGTTCATAATATATGTTTTGCTAAAGTATATATTAGATTATTCTTAATTCTTGGATTGCACATTAGATTTATAATTTTTATTATATGTTCATTAGGAACCATTACACTTATATGACTCTTACCTTTCACATCATGATATTTATCATCTACTAAATTAATTTTTCTCCTATTATTTTTCTTATAGAATAATTTCCAACCCAAACTCTATAACTTATCATGTGAGTAAATGAGCTTGAAGATATAGACCAAACGTTAAAATTATTTATTTTAGTAACATGGTCACATCTCAAATAATAAAGTTGAGATTATTTAGATCATTATTTATATCTTCTTTCCCCATTAACAAAGTTACCTTTAAATGTATTATTTTGGGACTCATTAAATTTCTTCTTTCTACATTTACTGAAAAGTTTCCAACCTTACCACAATTACTTTAAAATTGATTTTTCATTGATATTGAGGTAAATGATACCCTATTCTGATAAATTTTTGTTAGGTTAGCCTTCGTTATTCTTTTCCAACTTCTTTCCTTTGTATGACTTTTTATCCTCAGTGCATCAAAGTAGAATTTGTAGTTTCTAGATTACTATCTATAAGCTTCCTCATTCTCTCTTCTTGTAGAACTATACCTATTAAGTTATCAAAAGAAGGTTCATCCTTCGTTATTCTTTTCCAACTTCTTTCCTTTGTATGAATTTTTATCCTTAGTGCATCAAAGTAGAATTTGTAGTTTCTAGATTACTATCTATAAGCTTCCTCATTCTCTCTTCTTGTAGAACTATACCTATTAAGTTATCAAAAGAAGGTGCATTTTCCCTTACCATTGGAATGGTGATAAACACTTAATATTCCCTCAACATGTCATTCAATAGAATACTAACTAAATCACTACTAAAATCCTTTTTACTAATATCTACAAGTTTATTCCTAAATTTCTAAAATTTGGATAAATAATCTTTGATACTTTCATTTGTGTTTACTTTGATGAAAAGTATTTTTCTTCTTAGAAATAAAGTTCATTTTCTATTTCTTCGTACATATCCTTTTTATCCCATGGTAGGGAAAAATCATGTTTGGTATCGCCTCAATGATTGCTTGAAACAAAACACAAAACTTTTGGGCTTGTCTATGCTAAACCACACTAGATCATCTACAATCGTAAGAGTGATAAGCACAACACTTCAGTAATAATCTATAATCTAATAGTTAATACCATTTAGCTCATATGAATTTATATATGAAACTCTAATTCATTAAACAATAACATCATAGTTTAATAACTTGAAACAAGCTCAACAACTAGCTACAAACATACAACCTAACATGACAACTAACTAGAACCAACTGAAAGCACTCTAAAGAATTTTGTTACATCTATAATATTTATAACATATCTTTAAATCTACTAGATTCTTCTAACATGTGAAAGATTAGTTATTATTACCAAGAAGCATTCTATAGTGAAAAACTCGTGCACATAAAAAATAGATACAATTTAGATATATGTTTTATACAATTTAAAAATAAAAATAAAAAGGGAGGGAAGGAAAATAAATCATTTTCTTTTAACTTTATTCTGATGAGGAAAATATTAGAAAATATAATGAGATAATTATCTATAGTTTTATAACAATGTTTGATATAAACATCCAATTATAACATCCTAATGGAATTTGAATCTTAATGATAAGAATAGCACTACCACAATTTAGTCATCACACTATACCCAGATTAATATGTTTAAAATTATCTTGAATCAAATCTAAATCAATATTTTTGTTTTAGAATTTCATTTTTAATTCAATTTTAGCCAAAACTTAAATAGTAGAAATAAAAAATTATTTAATTAATCTAAAATGTATTTTGAAAAGGATAACCAAATATGGATAATAGATTGGTTGTCATTTTCAAACTAGGATGCATAAAAATGTATTTAATTAATTTGAAAGTGTTTTTTAAATGATAACTAATCTACTATTGTTATTTTTATGCATCTTGATTTGAAAATGTCAACCAATTTATTATTCATATCTTTATGCATCATGATTTAAAAATATTAAATAATAGAAATAAAAAATATATAATTAATGTGAATAAATGTTTTAAAAAGACAACCAATCTATTATTCATATTTTTATTTGTTATAATTTTAAAAATTTAAATAATAGAAATAAAAAATATTTAAATAAAATGAATAAATATTTTAAAATTATGATATTTCTATGAGGATTCAACTATGTAGTTTTTTAAGTCAAACTCATTGACCTATGTTTCATGAGTAGTGGTTCACATGAGCCCATCTCTCATGAGAATGAATGGAACACTTAGCACTCATTAGATCTAGGTGATGCTCACAAAGGTGAAGCACCACGATAATGATGCTAAGAGTTCCATTCATTCTCATGAGAGATGAATTTGTGTGAACCACTACTCATGAAACATGGGTCAATGAGTTTGACTCAAAAAATTACAATGTTGAATCCTGATAGCAATATCATAATTTCACTTACTATGAAAAATATCTCCTACTTATCAATGTTTTAAAAAGACAATTCAATTTATTATTCATATTTTTAAGCATCTTGACATTTTTTATACAGATTTCTTAAAGCCATATATAATAATCTATTATTGAATGACATTTTCTATTTTTTAGAAGAGAAATGCCACTCGAGGAATAATAGAACATCAACTAGAAGAGTTCAATCATTATCGGGTATGCTAGTCTGCGTCCTCTGTTCTTATATGTATACTAATTTTAATTGTATGTATTAAAATATATTTTGTTTAAGTCTTTCTTAAAGAGAATATATTCATCTTGCGAGGGGCCTAGAATAGAAAGTTTGGAGTTCAATAGAGTTCATCTCCTAAATCCCTTATGAAACCAATTTATCAGTTGCATAAACAAAAACCTATGAATAAAAATAAATTCCAGATATCATTATCAAGAATATGAAGCTTTTAAGAGACAATAGAGTGATGAACTAAGTAGAATAATCACATTGAATTAATTGAAAAATTTAACAAGATTTACTCAATTAAAACAATAAAATGCAATAAGAAAAAAAAATGCTATTGAAAAAAATACATACTTGGTATTAACTTATGTATTCAATGGAGTTTGGGGGTAGAATTGCATTTTTATTCCTCAAAATATGCAGCTTGAAACAATAGAGTGAGTTGAAAGTCACCATTGAAATTTAAAATATCAATTTGGTGAATTTTAGTTCCACTATAGGATTATATTTTATATTCAAATAATTTAATGAAATGTATATTTCATGATTATTTAAATTTAAGTTTAAATAATTGGTAAAATTGTTTATTGTTGTAAAGGTTAAATTTTTTAGAATCTTTAAAATAATAATGATCATCTATTTTCAAGTATATTTTAAATTTTAGTTCTACTGTTAGATTATATTTTTTATTCAAATAATTTAATGAAATATATATTTCATGAAGATTTAATTTTAAGTTTAAATAATTAGTAATATTGTTTATTGTTATAAAAGTTAAAAATTTTAGAATCTTTAAAATGGTAATGATTGTTTATTTTCAGGTATAATTCAAATTTTACTAGAAATTAAATTTAATTTTAGTAAAATGATATTTTTTATTAAAACCTTTCATTTTAAGTAATAAATTTATTGTTTATATTTTATTTTAAATTTATGTGTGACATAAACATTTTAATTCACTCTTATATTTTAGTATCATTGTAAAAATTAATTTTCCATACACATAATTAATATGTTATAGCTAATTCTTTCATACATTTATGAGTAGTAAATAAATTTCAAAATGTAAGTGATAACTATTTTCCTTGCACATAAGTCTTTCAATGATATATGTTTCTAGGTGTATTAGAGTAAGTGTCTATAAAACCCTACATTGTAATTTGTGAATCCATACATTATTTCTTTATCTTTAATATTAAGACATCTACTTTGTATTATTCAATCTAATACTTATTAACTAGCACGGATTAGTAAGATTAATCTTATTACATTATCTTTGCACATATTTACTATTTCGTATGTTTATTATATCTTTGTCTTATTTTCTTTAGTTATTAGTTCAATGTACGAGTCATTAAGAAAAGTGTTGGGTCCTTTTCATGCTTTCAGTGAAACAAATAAGTGAGGGCGCATAGAAGTTATGACATTTTGTCAAGACTTTGTTATATAGAAGAAGACTAGGAGTAAGTAAAATGGTTAACTTATGTTCTAAGAAAATAGAAATTGGTGTTGATTGATTATTTGGTGTGCGATCAATTACTATTGTTTAACAAACAAAAATGAAGATTTTTTTAGGATAGAATTCTTAAATACATAATTTTGGGCACACAATTTGAGACCTTTAAGGATCTGGGTCAATTAAGATAACAATTTCTAGAAGAGATATTTTTAAAATATAACCATAGATGCTAAAATTGTAAATTAACATGATTCACATAAAGTGCCATAAAATATAAGAGTGACAAAATGAAATGTGCACTTTTCTCCTCTAAGACTAAATTATTTAAACAATGTTTAAAATATTATCATTGTCCTAAAATTGCTAATTTATGAGTAAGATCTAAGCCATTTTTTTTTTTCCTCACACTTAAACAATGCAATCTAAGATTTAATTTATTTAACTAGCTCATTTGAAATTACATTAGTTTTTCTAATAAGAACTACTTATTAATGTCAATTCAACTGAACCACCTAGATAAATCAAGCCTTAAAATATATTATAAAAGTGTTTCTAAGTTTTCAGGTTGGGCACCTAAACCTAGACACATACCCATTTTTTTATACACGTGTATTCATTTCTTGTGGCATTCCTAAGGTTGGGAAAACTTCCCCCAAATTGGAACCCAACTTCTAGCATGTACCCTTTATCATCTATTATTTCTCTATAAAATTATGTACTTCAAAATTTCATGTAATAATATTTTTATGGTTAACAAAACTCCTATTGAGGTGTGTGGGAGAGGTTTATTAGTCTAGAGGACTATACATTTTAGTTTTTTCTTTATGTTCCCCCATTATCAACTATCTCCTATAAGTTTATTAGAGCACTAAGACATAAATTAGGTAAGTGAATTGAGTTCACATTTAATTTAGTGAATATTTATGAGATGTACAACTATTATATACTTATAGTGGGGAGAAAAGATCGTTAATCTAAAATATATCTCTTTTCTCACTTTATTCCTAATCCTTCAAATATTTGTTACACTCATTTCAATAAGGTGAGTATGTTATGTCCTGAATTATTTGAAACTCTTAACTACCACTAACTTAACAATTTATCAGACAAACCATGGTTGCAAGGTTTCCTTCTATTTATTAAATTTTAATATTTTTTGTCAAGCATCCATCCTTGGGTGGTCCCACAATAGTGTGTCCCAATTTTTGGCCAACTTTGACACAAAGATCAACATTCTAAGAAAAAACTTCACTTCCGAACACCTCTTGCCGCAAAACTATTAGGAATTTGAAGATGATGTAAACTAGAATGTTTTAGAATTTTCTTTCTAGTTTCTAAATCTTTTTTTTTTTTTAAATTAAAATTCATTTTTCCTTCTCCTTCGAAAAGTGGTTTGTGTGAAAAACTATGTTTTTAAGGAGTTACTGTCACTTGGATCAACATAACTTTTTTTAAATATATGATAACAATGTAATTATTTCAAGATTATATTTGTAACTTCAATATCTAAAGGATGCAATTGGTTTCATTCATTTTGGGTCAATATTTCATAGTTTATTTAGTTCTAAAGTGACAGTTACTATAATTTAGACATAAGGTCACTTGGATCGCTCTATCTTGATGTGTGTATATCGAAATTCATTTTTTCTTTTTTTTTTATAGAAAGGTAACACAAATACTCTTTTCCTACATATTTTTCATAAATTTCTTTTTGTAATTTACTATTTTTCCCAAAGTCTTGAAGAGATAGGTTGTTGAATGACCAAACAACCTATGTTTAGTTAAAGTAGTATTTAAAAGTGATAATGAACTTAATATGTATTAAAATTATATTCATTAGAAAGCTTGTTCCGAATAGCATCATACTACGTAGATAGCTTTTTAAAATGGAAACATTTGATCTGTCAAAACATAAAGTCGAAGTGATTTTTTGTCAACATTTTAATAGGTGCGAAGGAGACTCCATTGTAGGTATGAATGAGGAGTATAGATGTTATATCATTTTTTTTTTAATCTAAGAGGCTTTGAGCTAACCATTTGTAATTAATTCCTTCAAATGGAAACTCTAAAGGCTTAAATTATCATATTTTATTAAAAATGTGTTATTTCATCAAAAATAAGCATGTCTAAAAAAGTGGGACACACTATTGTGGGACCACCCCCTTGGTACACATCCTAAAGGGGTAAGTGCACCAATATGGTGGACATTTTAGTGGCCACATCCAAAAAAAAAAAAAATTTTTGCATAACCCGTGTGAGTTCCATAAAATTCAAAACCGTGCTAGGCTTGGTTTTACCAAGCATAGCAAAAACTAATTAAAAAAGAAAAAAGATCCTCAAAACCTGTTCAGTTTTTCAGGAACATTATATTCACAATTTCTCATAACTTGTACAGGTTATGTAAAACTAAAAATTTTACAGAGGGTGGAGAGAGAGAGAGAGAGAGAAGATTCATGCATGTATACAGATATATATACATATATCTATATAAATATATGTATATATAATTATAGATATGTATATATACCTACATAGAGAGAGAGAGAGAGAATAAGAAGAGTCATGGATGTGTGTGTGTGTGTGTGTGTGTGTATATATGTATATATATATATATGTATGTATATATATATATATATGTATGTATATATATATATATATATATATATATATATATATGTATATATATATATATATATGTATATATATATATATATATAACTATAGATGTGAATATATACCTACATAGAAATATATCATATATGTAAATCTATACAAATATGTATTGTATTACATATTTACAAGCAATTTTTTTAATGTCTTTGTTAAGAATAACAGTCCACAATACAACTGAGAGGGGGGGTGAATCAGTTGTATGATAGATTATTAAACTTTAATCTTTGAATAGCAGTAATATCAAATCCAATGAAAAAAATGAATGCCAACACAACAACATAATATTTTGGTCTCGGGAAAACCATGTTAAAGGTAAAAACCCCGGTGGGAATTAGCACCCACAAATGATGTACTAAGAGTATAGTATCCTTGTTAGAAGATCTAGCCCTGTTAGGAGCTTATTAAAACATTATAGTACACAGTCCTTATTAGAGGATAGACCCTGTTAGGAGTCAAGAAAGAAAGGTGGGCTCACTTCTCAGGCTCACTGCCCAAAGAAGGTTAAATCCACCTTCAGAACTCACTATTCGCAACACAAGTGTAAATGAAGAAATACACAATCTTTTGAATTGTCTGATAGCAACTATCTTTACTTGATCAATTCCAAAGAAGTACACCAATAATCCTCTACTCTACATCCAGCAAACACAAGCTTGCAACTTCCATAATCTTCTTTACATCACATGCATTCTCACCATACCTTTTCCAAAGAAAAGATCTAACATATATACCCTATTACATTCTACATGATCAAGTCGGCCGATTAGGCTTACCTAATATACAAACAATTACATAAACCCTTGCTGAGATACACACTGTATCAAAAATAAGTTTACAATGATTACATTACAAGAATTAAGGACCGACATCCTTAATTCACATTTACCAAACAAAATGCACGCTACATCTTTGAAGTCAGCTCCCAAATAAGTCTTCTCCAGATCACATGCCATAGATGATGTAATCCTACTTTCTATACCTTACACTGACTAAAGAAAATTCTTCAGTACCTTGGCTTTCATCTCTTAAGCTCACATACATTGAATCCATACCTTATGTAAGATATACCGGAAACACAGATACTCACTCTATCTGCTTCCACTATCACTGTCTAGTAACCAGTCTTCACCAAAACATATGTAACTCATCCAATATGCAACATTACATGATGCAATCTTGGATATAAGATCAAAACATCTTCTTGTACTATCATCTGACTTTGCACATCCAGAAACATTACTACAATGTCTGTACACTGTAGTAACCAACCTATACTCTTCATAGAAACATATGTTGACATCAATGACAAAACACTAATGACAACAGCAGTAGCTCCAGCGTCACTCAACGTAGTGATTAAACATAATAATGTATCAACCATTTCCCCAATGCATTAGCAATATCCAACAATCTCCCCCTTTGGCATTGATGTCAACATATGGGAAAATCCATTAACCCAAAGTTTAATCAATCCAAAGTTTTGTAACCAAACAGTACTCTCATAGTACACCTCCATACAATCTCCCCATATAGTAGAGATTTTCTCCTAGCAACACTCCCCCTTTGACAACAATGGAAAAGGATGCCATAAGTCATCAATTGTTCTTCACAAATTTCTTCAACGATCACTCCCCCTAAGGAGTAGATCCCTACATCAAGTTCAGAATATGATAAGGCTCTGAAAACCTATGGACTGATGCATCCCTGCATCATTTAATTATAACTAGGAGGGGCCTAAACCCCAAGCATACCTCTAATATATTCAAAGGTATCTTTTGGCAACGGCTTTGTAAAGATGTCTACAATTTGCTCCTTTATGCTAATATACTCTAGCTTTATTTCCTTCTCTACCACCTTGTCTCTCAAGAAGTGATACTTTATAGAAATATGTTTAGTTTTAGAATGCATCACTGGATTCTTTAACATATTCACTCTATTGGTGTTATCACAATGGATAACCATAGGCTCATCAAAATTTATTCCAATGTCCTTCAGCATTTGTTTCATCCAAACAATTTGAGTGCGATTAATAGTAGTAGCAACATACTCTGATTCAGTAGTACATTGACCTATAAAATCTTGCTTCTTAGCCATGAAACCAACTTTTTCCCAAGGAAAAATGCACCACCACTAGTACTTTTCCTGTCATCAATATTTCCTGCCCAATCAGCATCAGTATAAGCATGAAGTTCACAGCTATCATTTCTATCATACCATAAGCCATAGTCTGTTGTTCCTTTCAGATATCTCAATATCCTTTTCATAGCAGCTAGGTGTGTCTCTTTAGGTTCTACCTGATATCTAGCCACAATCCCAACAACATTAGCAATATCTGGTCTAGTGTGAGTTAGATATTGTAATCCTCCAACCATTGATATGTACTTGGTCTAAAAGAAACACTTTGATTCATCATCAATTGTCAGCTTATTACCAGTCACCATGGGTGTACCAACTGGTTTACAGTCTTCCATTCCAAAAAAATTAATATTTATTTAAGATATTTAGTCTAATAAATAAAAATGTCATTCTTACTCTGATTTATTTGCAATCCAAGAAAGAATTTCATTTCACCTATCATGGACATCTCAAATTCATTTTCCATCTCTTTAGAAAATTTCTCGCATAGATCATCATTGCCTCCAAAGATAATATCATCAACAAAGACTTCTATTATCAAAACTCCATCTTCACTGGTTCTTAAATACAAATTACTATCAGCATTACCTTTTATGAATCCAAGCCAAAGTAAGTATTTTTCTAACCTTGCATACCAAGCCCTTGGCACTTGCTTCAGCCCATACAGTGCCTTCTTCAACTTGCATACCATGTCTCCATATTCCCATAAAGGAAATCCATCAGGTTGTTCTATATACACTTCTTCTTCAAGATCCCCATTTAAGAATGCAGATTTCACATCCATCTGATATACCTTAAAGTTCTTATGTGTAACATAAGCCAAGAATAATCTCATAGCTTCTATTCAAGAAACAAGAGAAAATGTCTCTTCAAAATCTATGTCTTCTTGATGTGAATAGCCTTTACATACCAATCTTCATTTGTTTCTTACTACAACTCCTTCATTCATTTTGTTTCTGAAAACCCATTTAGTTCCTATTACATTTTTTGTTCTTAGGTCTAGGAACCAATTCCCAAGTGTTATTCTTCTTTATCTGATCTAACTCTTCCTTCATAGCTTTTATCCAAGATTCATCTCTACAAGCTTCATTTGTAGTTTTTGGTTCAACTTGAGAAATCAAACAAATTTATTCTCTAGCCTTTGATCTAGTCAATACTCCTTGATTTGTATTACCAATAATTTTCTTTCAGGATGATTGTTCTTTACATACCTCAGAGTCTTAGGAATCTCAGTAGCTTCATTTGTTTCATCATCACAAACTTCATTTTCACATTCAGCCTCAACAAGTTATTCTTCTTCTGCAGCAACAACTTCTTTGATCTTTGTATTCTGATTACAGTCATACATTCTCTCTTGTATCTAAAACCTATCATCTATCTTCACATTGTTACTTTCAATCATCTTTCTTAATCTTAGATTGAAACATTTGTAATCCTTTCTCTTAGTATAATAACCAAGGAAAATTCCTTCATCACTTCTAGCATCAAACTTCCCTAGATCTCATTATCTCTCTTGATATAGCACTTGCTACCAAATATTCTGAAATATTTTACAGTAGGAGTATGATCAAACCATAATTCATAGGGAGTCTTAGTTGTACCTTCTATGATTTGAACTCTATTCAATGTGTACACCGTTGTTCCAACAACCTCTCTCCAATGCATATGAGATACATTTCCTTCAAGCAACATTGTCCTAGCAGCATCAACTATAGTTATGTTCCTTCGCTCTGCTATCCCATTCTATTATGGAGTTCTAGGAGTAGATGTATGCCTTTGTATTCCATGCTCTTCGAAGTATGAATTGAATAAGTCTAAAGTAAACTCTCCACCTCTGTCTGATCTCAAACATTTTATCTATAAACCTGATTCATTCTCTACTTTTGCTCTGAATATCTTGAATTTATCAAATGCTTTTGATTTCTCTTTCAAGTAACCCACATCATTCTAGAAAATTTATCAACATAAAATATGAAATACCTTTCACCATAGTATGATCTTGTCCTTGTAGCTCCACATAGGTCTGTATGTACCAAATTTAACTTTCCTTTTGATGTATATGCTTTTCTTTTGTAACTGCTTCTAGTCTGTTTTCCCATAATACATTCTCTGAATACAGTGTTAGATGGTTTCACAATCTTAGGTAGATCTCTTACTACATTAGTCAAACTTGCCTTCGTAATATTATCAAAGTTAACATGACAAAACCTTATGTGCCATAACTATTTGTCATCTACATTTGCAACAAAACAAGAGGCTCTAGATGTATTTAATTCAAATACATTACCTCTAGATTTAGTACCGGTTGCAATCAACTTTCCTACCTTACTTTTGATAAAATATTTATCATCATTGAATTGTAACTAAAACTCTTTGTCCATCAACTATCCAACACTCAACAAGTTATGATTCAGTCCATCAACAAGTAGTACATTATCATTATTAGTTTTTCCATCTAGAGTAATAGATCCTACTCCTATAATAGGTTTAGGAAGATTGTCTCCAAATCTTACAACACCACCATCATACTTCACTAATTTAACAATCTTGTTTTTGTCTCTAGTCATGTGATGTGAACAACCACTATCTATAATCCATTCACATTTCTTATCAACATGTGATACTAAAGCCTTTTCCTCATGTACTGGTTCATCTTTAATAGCAAAAAATCCAATCTCCTCATAATCTAAATCATCATCATCAGAAATACCTTCACTAGCATAATAACATTCCTTATCCTTTGAATACTTAGACTTGAAAAACTTAGGCTTGTACTTAGGAACTCTTGTAGGACATTTAGATACCTTATTGCATGAAAAATATTTCAAAGGTAATTTTCCTTCAAATTTACCCTTACCTCTCTTTTCTCTTCTAGAAATCAGTGCAACAAGTTCACCCATCTTTCTTTCCTCTACTTGTATCTATTCCCATTCCTCATCATATTCACCGAGATCTTCTTTTAGGTTCTCACTGCTGGTGCTCGGAAGTGCAAACATTATCTTCTTGTGTGTAGATGCTTTGAATGCAGATTCAACTTTAGGTACAGAATCTCCCATTTCAGTAGCTTCAAAGGTAGTTAGCTTTGCAATCAACATCTCTCTACTAAAGTTCAGAGTCAAAGGTATAGTCTCTTGAATAGATATAGCCTTAAACTTGTAAGCAAGTGTCAATGATCCAAGGATCTTCACAATGACATCTTCTTCATCATAAGTGCCTCCACAGTTTCTGATTCCAACCACAACTTCTGTAACCCTTTGAACATAAGTCCTAATGCTTTCATCATCATTCATTTGTAGCTTCTCCATCTTTTTTTTCCAGTTCTGTAACTTCACTTTCTTGGTATAGTTGTCTCCTTCATATAGTGCTTCCATTCCTTGTCAAATCTGATGTGTTGAATCCAAGTCTTTAACTTCATTAAATTCTCCTTCAGAGAGTGTGTTGATCAATGCTTCCCTTGCAACCATGTTGTATGAGAATATCCTTCTTTTCATCATCAGTAGCAAATGGAAACTCATTTTTATTCTTCATAGTTACTTTATTCTTTGTACTCAACCAGTAGTCGATGCCTAAACATGGGTGGCTGCAAGAAGTTGGGTGCCAATTTTTGACAAAAAGTGGAAGTGTTTTTCCTATTTTTCAAAATTCTTGTCAATTGATGTTAAAAATTGAGGCACTTAGAGATTGAATCTCAAAAAACTTCACTAATAGAAATTATAGTACTCGGAGTTAGCTTTTCAAATATGTAATTTATTTCAATACCCACATTGCATAAATTAAATTTGGTAGGCATATTTAAAAACCACTTTTTCAGAATGCCTGTTTCAGGACCATACCTCACCCATGTACGACCACCCTTTTTTGACACAAATAAATCAATATATGTTAATCCTTTTTAGGAAAGATACCTAAGACACTATAGATTGATGAGTATATTTTTCCTTATTTTTTTTTTGTATATATTTTTTTTTATTGATTTTTAATTGACAATAAAGTATATTTTCAAAACCTCTGGTGTACGGCCACCATAATTTGATGAAATGTTCATATTTTTCCAAAAAAAAAAAATTATCTTGAAAAGAATAGAATGTAGATTGATGCCATATAATTTTTTTTTGTAGAAACCTTAAAACAAAAAAGTTATTAAAAGTTTAGTAAACCTCTGTGTTTCACATTTTCATACCTTTTACTATTGATAAATATACGAAAAATAGTAAAATTTATTATATCATCAAAAAATTTACATTTTTGGAATAATGACAATGAAATCTATAATGGGTTTTCGTTTCATCAAAAAATTCAAATTGAAAGACGGTCAAAAAATTCATTAAAGACAGAAAATTAATGTTAAAATAACTTAGTCAAATTTTTAGAGGTGAAGACATAGGGTCGGTGGGACCAAGCCTAAATCATGCCTATCCCGTACCAAAAACTGAGGCAAGTTAAATTTTCCCACCCCAAGCTATTAGAAACGGGTGTCCGATTTGAAATTTAAAAAAATGGGTGCCCGTTTCAAAAGTAATCGTTTAAGAAACGGGTACCTATTTTTTTTAAAAACGGGTGCCCGTTTTAATAAACGGGTGCCCATTTTTTTTAAAAACGGGTGCCCATTTTTTTAAAAAATGGGTGCCCGTTTCTAATGAGACCGTTGGAAAATGACAGGTGCAGAAGTATAGAGGTACAATGATTGAATCATTATTCAATCATTGTATGACTATACCCGTGCACAGACAGAATGTTTTAATAAATTTATACTTGGTTTTGTCTTGTTCTAGATTTGACACTTGTTGGATTAAAAATTCATCCAAATATGGGATCAAAGCAACGTAGAAAGAGACAAAGGATAGAAAATAAAGAAAAGGAAGCAAAACGTCAAAGAGAAAGAAGAGCAAGAATTAGAGAGGGTAGTAATGCCGGAGCTTCGAGTTCAACAGTAGCTTTAAAGGAAGAGAGCATTGAGAACACTGTAATGGATGAAGAGCCAGAAAGAGGAAATACAAATCAAGAAAATCCAGGTGCATCTACTAACCCAGTATTGGGTACTGGTATGTCTTCAGAACCCCGCATATATTCTGAAAATGAAATTCGTGATTTATTTCAAGCAGGCTACGAAATAAATGATTTGGATTTTATTCATGGAAGTACAGTAAGAAATGAAAGTCAAACACCAGTTGAAAAAGAAATTGAAACCCCACCTATGACTGAAAATCAAACCCCAACTGATGGTGAAAATAAAAGTACAGCTAAAATTGAGAGTGTGGATGTACACATGGAAACACCAGTTGAAAATGAAACATGGTTAAATGATAATGAAATGGGTAATCTTTTTCAATTGAATAGTGGTGTGTTAGACAATCTTCATGGCTTGGTTTCATGGAGGCAAATTAGGACATATGCTAACAGATTGTTCAAACAATTTTTTTATAACAAGAAATTTGGGTTTCAATGTCAATTGATGTTACAATTAATGAAAATGACAAAGATGTGGAAAGTGATGAAGACGTTAGGAGTCAATGTGAAAGAAAAAAAAAGGGATGAGTCTTTGAAACAAGTTGTTTCAACTATTGCTAATGCCTTTGATACAATTGGAAAGAAAAGTCATTCTAAAGATAGAAATGCGGCACGATGAGCAATAACAACGGCTTTAGTAAACAAATCAACCCATGATAAAAGAATGATGAGTAACATAAGTGGATATCTTAATATTCATCGTAAAACTTTGGCAAAAGCTATGAAGAGAAGAGTTGACTTTGAAAGTGATCCAGCTAACAACTTATGGACCTATAGTGGCAGACTCCCGAGATCTGATATGAAAGTTACTAGTGAAGTGAAAACATTGATTGAAAGATTTTGGAAGGATAATACAAGAGTATCGCCAAATGCCAGGGATGTTCTAAAATTAAGAGTTGGCTCAAAAATTCGTGAACCACATCCAAAACACCTTTTGGACATGACTCAAACTGAATTATACAAAAAATTTGTAGATGAAAAGGTGTTATCAATCAGCATAAGTCAAAGATCATTTGAAAAGTGTAAACCTTGGTATGTAAGGGTAAACAAGGAAAGAGTCACATGTTGTTGTAAAACTCATGTCCAATTTCATTACCATTATGATTTATTTCGATCTATACGTGGTACCATGCATACTAAAGAAATGTTACAGGAATGTGGTATCCAAATTCCACCTCAAGTTATAAAGGAGTTCATCTCAAGTTTGTTTTGTAACCCACATAATGACCAATATTTTCTTTTCAATGCATGTGTTTCTGGTGTATGCAATATATGTGGCAATCTTGCATTATTAGATGAGTGTTTTCATGAAACTCCTACAACTGAATTCGGACAACAAATGATTGATGTGCGAAGATTTAAAACTGTTGAATATCCATTGAAGGATGGAAAGGTTGGAAGACGATGTGACCTAATAAATGAAAGCATTAGTGTTCACGCATTCATGAACGAATTCAAGTGTAAGATCATACCTAAATATGTGAAACACTCTCATAATGCTAGATGGCTTGATGAACAATTTCGCATGTGCAAGAATACATTCCCAGTGGGTAGTTTACTTTCAGTAGTAGACTTTGCAGAGAACTATACTCTTGCACCACAAGATGAGATCCAATCTCAATATTATAATTTAGTACAAGTAGCCATTTTTGTTCATATTGTCTATAGGCATGCACCTGATAGTACAGAAGAGGATAAAAATTTTTTGAGGGAGTACCACTTCTATATGAGTGATAATAAACTACACTCATCAGAGTTTGTGCAATACTACATGGAGACATTTTATGACAATTTAAAGGAGAGACAAATTCAAATGACACAACATCTAATATGGTCAGATAATTGCACAGGTCAATTCAAGAATGCTAGAATGTTTTATTGGTTGAGTAGGACACATAAGAAAACCAATGTTGAACATATTTGGAGTTTTTTGAAGCTGGACACGGGAAAGGAGAACATGATGGTGATGGTGCATGTGTTAAGAGAGCCCTTTCAAGAGAACAACTCAAGTTTGAAGAAAAATCCAAATTTAAAAATGCACGTGAAATTGTTGAATGGTGTAGTACAAGTTTATCTACAGGATCAAATCAGAATTCTACAATCAAAAGTTTCTTCTGGCTAGTAGAAGAGAATTATATCCTTTCAAGATATGAGTGTGATATGATAAATGGGTCAGCAAAATGGCATTCATTTAGAAGTTCTGATTCTAACACTTGGACTATATGGACTAGGGAGCTAGCATGTTTTTGTCAATTTTGTGTTGCAGGTGAATGGGAACAATGCGAGAGTACATAATGGGTTGAAGAATGGAAACAAAGATCCTTAACACCTACTGAGACACAAGTTCCAGGTGATTCAACTAGTGAAGACCCAGATCATGCATTTGCATCAGAAGATTATTATCATGTTTCAGATCTTATACAACCTGGTATTTATTTATTCAAATTTACATTTATAAGTGTAGGTTTTTTTACATACATGCATATGAAACTAATTATTTTTACAGGGCATGTGTATGTTGTTGTTGCACCTGAGGATAATGATGAGCAAACTGAGTACTGGCTTGCTAGATGTGTGGAACCTAAGAAAAAGTTGATATGTCATCAAGTAGATGATGATGGTTTTCAGTATCCAATTGGGTCTGTTGTGGTTGTTGGTACATGGCTACGAAAATACCTAACAAGAAGAAATGGGTTACCAGCATTTGAGGACTACCAATCAGAAAAGAAAATTATGCAGTATTCTCATTTAGTGGTGGCAACAAATATCAAATTAGAAAGATACAAAGGGAGGCCCACCAATAAAGTCTTATGGACCCTTTCAATGGAAGAGCATGAGGCAATCATAGAAGCATTACAAAAAAGAGAGGATGCAGATGGTACACTAGGTTGAATCAGATTTAGAGACATGTGAGTGCTTTTTAATTATGTTGAAAGTTTATATAGTTAGTTCTATTATACATTAGACATGTACAAGTTCAATATATTATTATGTCAAATTTGGAGTTATATATAATTAATTTCTTGTTTGAATAGGTATCAACTACAACTTTACACATGTGTGACACTCATATGCGGATGGTACACTCTAATAAATCACATGTGTACATGTGTAAGTGTTTTTTAATTATGTCAAGTTTATAGAACTAGTTAGATATTAGACATTAGACATGTACAAGTGATAGATCTTATTATGTCAAATTTATAGTTAGTTGTGCATTAAAGACAGTTTTTCTAATTAATTTCTTATTTGAATAGGTATAAAGTGTACAACTTTACACACATGTGACAGTCATATGCAGGAGCCCTAGAAGATGATACATTAAATTATTTCATTGAATGTTTATTTTATTTTTAATCATATTGTAATTGGGCAAAGAAGTGGGGTTTTCTTACTAGTTCTTTCCCTATGGAGCCCTTGAACTAGTCGTATATATAAATAAAAATATCATTTATTGATGTACCATGTGTTATGATTCCTATATACTTATTAATTTGTTCATTTTTTAATTCAAATTTTACAATTAATTTGATGTGACATATAACTTGAATAATTTGATGTGACATATTAATTAATGATATCCATTATCTAGTTATCTAGTTATCTAGTTATGTAGTTATCTTATTTTATCTCTACTTATAGATGATTCACATTATATTTATTCACGTAGAGTATTTACATGCAATCCATCTTATTAAAAAAATCTTAGATCTAAAACAAATATTCTAATTTAATCTATGACATGTACATATATCGATCAACCAAAAAAAAGCTAATCCACATAACATGTCACTCTAGTCCATATATAACATGTCCAAATAACTAGTCCAAATAAAACACGTCCATAAAACATACATCATTGGTCCAAATAAAACAAGTTCATATATAACAATTCCATAAAACATGTGAATAGTCCAACTATAACAAGTCCAAATATATAACAAGTCCATAAAACATGTGAATAGTCCAAATATAACAGGTCATAGTCCATATAACATCTAGAAATAGTCCATATATAACATCTGAATAGTCTATATAACATGAAAACACAAATAACATCTAAGAGCCTGGATCGCCCATCTGATCTGTCGTCCTCTTCACTCCACGTGAAGAGGACGGAGATGTATCATCATGCTGTACACCATCAAGTGACTGTAAACATAAATTATGAAGAGATAACATAAGAAGTGGGTTTAAACAAATAATTCACTTACAAACAAAATAAATATTGAATATACATATATCAAATAAATTACCGTGGAACCCTGCTGAGTAGTTTCCTTTGTGGGAGGAGGACCTGGAGTAAAAAATGTCGTTGTGGTAATGTCTTGTACAAAACAAATTGCAAATTTATTATAATAATATTCCCTAAAAATGACATGTGCGTCATGATTCAAAAATATTGGAATTTAATATATTAATAACTATGACCTCAAAGGATGATGAGGCCTGCATCTGGCTGGGTCCTACACCATGACCACGTGAAACTATACTCGCTAATGGTTCTGAGGGTACATCAGTAGGGAATGATGTGGTGAAGGCCTACACAATTGTAAAAAATAGAAGTGAATTAGAATATACCCATAAATACGTGAGCATGTATAAATAGTTAAATTCAAATTAAAATGCAATATACATACAAGCGGTATATGGGGAGTGTCCTCTGTGACCGATGGCAGAGTACCCATCGAACTGCTGCAAAGGTGGTATGAAGTGTGACCCTACAATATATATTTTGAAAACAAACATTATTAAAGTAAAGTTTCAACAATAAATATTTCTAGGGGTCGAATAGACATGATAAAAACACATACAGTGAAAGGTGCACCAACATTTGAAGCAGTTGAATGGACACGGTGATGGTCCATGGATGTCGTGGTCTCCTCTGCCCCCTCTCCGACAAAAATAACATATTTTGGTTGATATGGTTTGTGTGTCTGTACATATATATGTAGGCAAAATATTTTATAGAAGCTAGATTACTATTATATAGATTACCTCTACGCTAGATAAATCCGCTACGTATAGAAGCTCAACAAATGATGAGATCTCGGGAGGTCGATCCTCTGTGTCATCATATCCTCCATGTGCACCCTCTGCATCATCAAATCCATCATCTGGCCCCTCACTCTGTGGACCAATACATATGTCCCCGCAACTGGTGCAAACATGTGCTGTGCTCTGGGGTGCCCTAGCCATCCTGAACTGCTCAGCTAAATCACCTGAAAGGGCGCTCAATGAACCAAGAGCAGAGGTGACTGCTCGGTGGTGTACTGGCGCTGGAATCACAAGAGCCAGATAAGAAACAAGGGGCTCCTCACATGGATGATTTTTTACTCTATCACTCAGCTTTGCCCCAGGCCTGTCCTGAGGCATGCCTCTACCGACCCCTTGAAATGCTCTCATGTCAAAATAATTGGGTTTTCTACCCAATTCAAACTCAACCCACAATTTTCTCAAAAAGTACATGGGGACCTCATGATTTGCATGTGGTGGATGGTCAAATACCATCCACCACCGCTCCCAAAAGTGCTATGAAATCAACGGGTGCTTGCACCAACGAATAGATATTCTTGATTTTTTGGGGTTTATTTCTTCCCCTGTTTTCGGATTCTTAAACCACCGAGCAAAATCTACTTTGGTGATTTTAAGATCATTCACCTGTTTATAGGTGAGTCCATCAGCATAGAATGTTCTCATGGAATCTCTCCATGACTGATAGCTATCCAACTCGTCATCGAGGGACTAGACAGAATGTACTATGCCTTGCATAGTATCTGCAAGGCGTAGTAGATGTGCGGAGGGGTGGGGATCATGTCTAACTGTCTCAATGTCCCTGACAATAGAGGTGATATTACGCCTCATGTCCTGTCTAAGCTGCTCTGCGGTACGAGGAGGTGGTGGAGGTGGTGGTGGTGGTGGTGGTGGTGGTGGTGGTGGTGGTGGGGGCTGACCTCTTGAATGCTCGTTCATCATGTGTAAACTGCATATATAAAGTATTTGAACGTGTTAATGAAAATTATTTAAACACATGAATAATCTAAACATATATATCTCTATCTTCACATGTACACATTTATAAAGTATTTGAAAATGTAAATGAAAAGTATTTAAACACATGCATAATATATTAGGTCTTAAGGGTGATAGTACATCCTATTACGTCTTACGAGTACATACTAGCTCCTATTAGGTCTAAAGGGTACATAATAGGTCCTATTAGGTATTAAGGTTACATACTAGGTCATATTAGGTTTTAAGGGTACATACTAGGGTTTAAGGTTCATATTAGGTCAGATAAAGAGAGTTTACTTTGTAAATGTTTATTTCTTTTCAATAAGGTTATATTTTATATTGATTTAGTTGGTTTGTTAATATAATATTCAGATGTAATATTAAACTATTTACTTATTTAATTATTCATATACGTTTTTAATTTACTTACATTCTAAACTTGCTACGATGTCTTTGTTTAAAGATATATAATGTATTCCTTTATCAAGGTCAATTTGAAAATAATTACTTTTTAGTACATTGAACATGACGAGAGAGGCTCGACAGAGAGAAGAAAGTTCAAGGGAGAGAGATGAGATAGCGGAGAGAGGAGAGACCTGAGAGAGGACGTGAGGAGAGAGGAGAGAGAGAGAGATCAGAGAGAGGAGCTAGCAGGTGAGGAGAGAGAGAGAGAGAGGAGAGAGAGAGAGAGAGATGAGAGAGAGAGAGAGAAGAGAGTTAAACGGAGAGAGATAAGAGAAAGAGAGAGGAGAGAGAACATTAGAGAGGAGAGAACATTAGGTTTTCGTTTACAATCAATATTAGGTATTAAGGTTACATACTAGGTCTTAAGGGTCATATTAGGTCTTAAGGGTACATACTAAGTCTTAAGGGTTATATTAGGTTTTAAGGGTACATACTAGGGTTTAAGGTTCATATTAGGTCAAATTATTAGGTCCTATTAGATACTATTAAGGGGTTATGAATCATTCTACTATATCTATATCCTAGATAGATCTATATAAAAGTGGGGGGCAATCAAAAACAAGTTAAGCCCATCATTTATGATAAATGGAAGAGTGATGAGGATGTTTGGAAGGAGCTTTCTATAGGGGGTCTAACCTCCTTCACTAAGAAAGTTCATGGGAATGATACTCGAGTTATAGGAGATTTTATTGAATCGATGACCAAGATGATGGTGTGTTGAAGGTATTTGGCCTTAAATTGGTTATCTTAGAGGATTTAGTGGCCAAAGTCTCAAAAACCTTGGTCTAAGGGAGAAATTCTTTTAGGGATAAAAAAGAATTGATGAATCCCTTATAATTTTCTTCTTGGGAAAGGACAAATAAAAGCTTCAAAGAAGCACTAATCGCAACTATGACAGGGTGTCCATTCCTCCTCTCTAGGCCAAGATTTCTAAATTTATTATGAGGCATGTTACTTTAAATGGATATTTTACTAGTCTTTTCAGCTACCACTTTGTCATTTTAAACTATTTCAAACATGATAAATATACATATATTCCTTTCTACTTGCTCTCTTTGCATTCCCATAGCATTAAAACTCATAGAAAGAATCCCTCATATCTAGTTCTACACAAGGGCTTAATTTTCCTTATAATGGAGTTTTCTAACTCTATTTTAGTAGCTATAAATCCCCATATGGCTAGGTTAAAAATAAGTCAATTGCTTTCTCAAGGAGTACTCGATGGGTCCTAAGGAAGATTCCTTATTGGATGAGGGTGGGCCTCAATTGGGAAAGAAAACAAACCCAAAAAGGGAAGCGAAGTCCCACTTAAAATATGTAATTTTAGACTATGAGCTTTTTTATTATTCCCCTCTATTGAGTGTGTCCCTGACTCTTTCATCCCTAGTGGGGATATTATAGGTAGGGTAAAATCTAATGGTTCTTCTTTTGTCATGGCCAAAGGAAAACGGAAGGGCCAATTAACTTCATCCTATGCTAAGAAACTTAGATGGGATAATGTGTGTGATGAAGCTTCTCCCCTACCCCCCTCCACCTGTAAATGATGATAATATGGACTTGCATACATGCATATCCCTTCAAGAAATGATACTCCTTTGGAGAAAGGGTCTTTTGTTTATGATAAAGAAAATATAGGAAGGGATGTCAAAGAAACTATGGATGGCCATTGCTCTCTCTTAATGTGGATTGTGTTAGAGCTAAATGAAATTAAGGAAAAAGGGGTTTCCACCCCTTACAATGAAAAGGTTAATAAACTTCTTGTGATGAACCAAAAAAATTTGAAGGGGGTTGAAGATCTTAAAAATTATCATGAGTAGAGAATGAAATCCCTAGAAGATGATAATGTTAAGGTTTTTGATAAATTGAAAGTTATTGTTGTAGTTAGCTGAATGGCTATGGAAACGAGAGAGGCTCGACAGAGAGAAGAAAGTTCAAGGGAGAGAGATGAGATAGTGGAGAGAGGAGAGACCTGAGAGAGGACGTGAGGAGAGAGGAGACAGAGAGATCGGAGAGAGGAGCTAGCAGGTGAGAGAGAGAGAGAGAGAGAGAGAGAGAGAGAGAGAGAGAGAGAGAGAGAGAGAGAGAGAGAGAGAGAGAGAGAGAGAGAGAGAGAGAGAGAGAGAGAGAGAGAGAGAGAGAGATGAGAGAGAGAGAGAGAAGAGAGTTAAACGGAGAGAGATAAGAGAGGAATTAGAACAAATTTTCATTATGCATCATTAGAACAAAAATAATTTTAGCTACAATTCTAATATAAAATTGGAATTCTAGACTTATGTTCCTTTTTTCAATGAATTTGAGATTAGGAAATATGTATACATGAACTTGGTTACATTATATCAAATTGATAACTTTTAACAATAACAACTAAATACAAAATTGAAAATTAATAAAATATTTGATATCTAGAAAGAAGGGATAACCATTACCCTATATCTACAATCTAGGCTTGAAAGTTTATGTCTAGAGTAGGGAAACCCAATTTGAGGTTGTTTGAATTAGAAGAGTTCTATAGATTCTCAACTAATAGGTCTTATACCTTTTCCTATTTGGAAATAATTAAAAAATTATTAGATATAGTTTGAGGGAATCCTAGTCCATGTGTTTCTATGTATTATAAATGTGAGTCTATCTATCACTATCTAATCTACACACTTGTAACAATATATGTGGTTAGAAATGAACCTACATATATAAAAGTGGAGAGAATTGGTTAGAAAGGATATCAAGGCTTACCTATGTCAAAAATTTAATGGTCTTATCACATGTCCACCCCAACAATCGATGAAGGAAAATAGAGATTATTCCTAGAAAGGAGACAAATTAATCCTTAATGGAAATGCTTTAATAGACAAATGTTACATTAGATATGCAATAGTTGACTTGAAGCTTTAAAAAAATGATATTTATTGAAGGGGTTAAATAATGTATTCATCATAGAGGAACACATAGAACTTGATTATGATTGTTGAAACTTGAATTTTAGAGAGAGAGAGAGAGAGATGAGAGAGAGAGAGAAGAGAGTTAAACGGAGAGAGATAAGAGAAAGAGAGAGGAGAGAGAACACGATCAGAGAGGAGAGAACATTAGGTTTTCGTTTACAATCAAGTCTACATTTTAGGTTTTCGTAAATACAATTTTATACATTCTAAGTTTTCATTTTCAATTTTTTACAAATACATGATTTCTAAACAAATTGAAAAGTAAATTAAAACATAAATAAATGAAAAACTATAAACATACATTCATTTTTTAAATAAATTCGTATAAATGCTATTTAAAAATAAAAATTAACTTTTTATATGTTTTAGGTTTTCATTTACAATTTTAAATATGTTTTTGGTTTTCTACGTTTTAGGTTTTCGTTTTCAGTTTTCTACATTTTAGGTTTTCGTTAAATTCAGTTTCGTTTTAAGTTTTGTTTTCAATTTCATTTTAGGTTTTCATTTTCGGTTTCATTTTAAGTTTTTGTTTTTTGTTTTCATTTTCGGTTTCATTTTAAGTTTTCATTTTCAGTTTTCTACGTTTTAGTTTTTCATTTTCAATTTCATTTTAGGTTTTTCTTTTCAGTTTCATTTTAAGTTTTTGTTTTCAGTTTCAATTTTAGTTTTTGTTTTCAGTTTTCTACGTTTTAGGTTTTCTTTTTTCAGTTTCATTTTAAGTTTTCATTTTCTGTTTTCCACGTTTTAGGTTTTCGTTTTCAATTTTCTCTATTTTAAGTTTTTGTTTTCAGTTTTCTACTGTTCAGGTTTTTGTTTTCTATTTTCTTACGTTTTAGGTTAAATTGTTTTCAATTGCACATTATTTCTAAATAAATCGAATAACAAATAAAAACATACATTTCATAATCTAAGAAAATACATTCATTTTTAAAACGCATACTTAAATAACTATTTAAAACTAAAATTTAACGTTTTACTACTTAAAATGAACACGGAAAATTAAGTAACACACATAAAAATGATAAATACGTACCTGGAACTCGAAAAAATCTATTTTTGGGGTCGACAGGTGTCTAACAAACGGGTAGGCTATTTTGAAAAAACATAGATCCTGTTTCTTGTCGCTAGAAAATGACAGGAAACGCACTAAACAAAAAAAAAATACTTTTACAAAACAGGCAACCATTTTTTTCAAAACGGGCACCCGTTTCTTAAAAAATGGGTGCCTGTTTCGTATCGTTTGACCGAACCTAAACGGGCAACCATTTTATTGAAGATCGAAGTGCCGAAGCAAAACGGGCACCCGATTGTTAAGAAACGGGTGCCCGTTTCGAGCGGCGCATTTTTCCAAGTCGCGGACTTCCGCGGAATTGGCACCCAACTTCTTGCAGCCACCCACATAGAAAATGAGTTTACATCTTGTTCTTCCAACTGTTAAAGTTTTTAGGATCAAATTTGGGACTATCATTCCTATAGAATGCCATCTCCAAGATCACCTCAAGTTTTTAAGCTTTCTCTCTAGGGACCAGTAGCTCTAATACCAATTGTTAGGAATAACCGTCCACAATACAATTGAGAGGGGGGGTGAATCAGTTGTATGATAGATTATTAAAATTTAAACTTTGAATAGTAGTAATATCCAATCTAATGAAAATAATGAATTCCAACACAAAAATAAAATATTTTGGTCTCGGGGAAACCCTATTAAATTTAAAAACCCCGATGGGAATTAGCACCCACAAATGATGTAATGAGATTATAGTATCCTTGTTAGAAGATCTAGCCCTATTAGGATCTTATTAAAACATTGCAGTACAGAGTCCTTGTTAGAGGATAGGCCCTGTTAGGAGTCAAGAAAGAAGGGTGGGCTCACTACCCAGGTTCACTGCCCAAAGAAGGTTAAATCCACCTTCAGAACTCACTGTTCGCAACACAAGTGCATATGAAGAAATACACAATCTTTCAAACTGTCTAATAGAAACTATCTTTGCTTGATCAATTCCAATGAATTACATTGGTAATCCTCTACTCTACATACAGCAGACACAAACTTGCAACTTCCATAATCTTCTTTACATCACATACATTCTCACCATATATTTTCCAAAGAAAAGATCTAACATATATACCCTATTACATTCTACATGATCAGGTCGGCCGATTAGGCTTACCTAATATACAAACAATTACATAAACCCTTGCTGAGATACAAACAGTATCAAAAATAAGTTTACAATGATTACATTACAACAATTAAGGACTGACGTCCTTAATTCACATTTGCCAAACAAAATGCACGCTACATCTCTGAAGTTAGCTCCCAAATAAGTCTTCTTGAGATCACACACCAAAGATGATGTCATCATTCTTTCTGTACCTTGTGCTAACCAACAAACATTCTTCAGTACCTTGGTTTTCATCTCTTAAGCTTGCATACACCGAATCCATACCTTCTGTAAGATATACCAGAAACAAAGAGACTCACTCTGTCAGCTTCCACTATCACTGTCCAGTAACCAGTCTTCACCAAAACATTTGTAACTCATCCAATATGAAACATTACATGATGTGATCTTAGATATAAGATCACAACATCTTCCTATATTCTCATCTGACTTCACACATCCTGAAACATTTGTATAGTGTTTGTATATTGTAGTAACCGGCATGTACTCTTCATAGAAACATATGATGACATCAGTTAAAAAACACTAATGACAACAGCGGCAACTCCAGCATCACTCAATGTAGTGATTAAACATATTAAATGTATCAACCATTTCCCCAATGCATTAGCAATAGCCAACAATCTTCATAACTTGTACGGGTTATGTGAAACTAAAAAATGTTGTTTTATGTCTTCAAAACCCATACGGGTTATGTAGAACTTGAAATTGTGATTTTTGATTTTCAAAACCCGACCGGGTTATTTTGTACACCATAAATTGTATGGGTTATGGCTTGGTAAAAGGTTTTAATACCACGCTAAGGCTTGCAAGCCCATTTTCCCTCCAATTTTGACCATTTACACATTTTTTCTTCTTTCAACATGATTTCTCAACTTTGTTATCATCAGCTTTACAAATGATCAAGTGGGTATCTCTAAAATTACTACCATCATCTCACATGTCTTCTAAGCTTTCTAACCATATACATTTTTCTATTTTTGGACAACATTAGCATAGTAAACTTTAATTTTCTTTACCAATGTCTTCGTAGTCCTCACATACATATATGTCTACCATTTTTTTAATAAATTTTGATCTACTTGACCAAATTCAAAAAAAAATTACATATTACTTGACCAAATTCAATTTTGATTATTTTGATGCAAGTTATGCCCAGCACACGAATAGCTACTAGATTTTCAGGATGCGATCAGTTCAAAAAATCATAAAAAATAAAATACTCAACAGAGAATTACAAAAAAATACAAAACTTCTAGATCTCATCTTACCTATCATCCTACCAAAGGGTTTTTCAAAATTCTAAATCTAACTATATATTTTGTGAAGCGCATGGAAATAACTATGTTATATTTTTCTAAAAAAATCAGGAACATTTTTTCGTGCATGAGAGGTTTGACCCTCTTAATCTTATCCATTTTTTTTAAAATTTATTAGTTTAGAAATTAGATTCAGAGTACTAAAATTCTTATTCTTTACACAACTCCTAGTTTTGAGTGTATGACCCTCAAATCTCTCTGTGAAGTTCATGTTTCCTTGATTTCAGAAAAAAAAAAAAAAAAAAAAAAGTAGCCACTTATACCCCCCTTTTTGTTCACCAAGTTTGTGCACTTACCCAAAGATAATTTCAAAAAATGAAAGGAATTGTGAGATATAAAATTACTATATTTGGCTCATGGTGATTTGGTCAGTCCATTTCTAGATCCTTCCTTTAACATGGTCAGTTATATTTTATATTGATAAATTTTCTAAATATTCTTTTGTGTACTTTCCTCTTGTTAATGTTTTACCAATAAGGAGTTCAACAAAAACAAAGAATTGAGGGTCAAGAGTATTTGTTGCTACTAATAATGGCAGAAGCATGTCTGTAGGGAAGAGCATATGGGGCTTGAGTTCAGAAAACACAGGGTGTTGGGGGTAAAGATGTCATGGCTAGATAATGCAGATCAGTTAAGAAGAAGGGATTTTATAGAGAGGAATAATTTCAAGAGTATAGAGTTTGGGATCCAGGGCAGGAGGGAAGGTTACCCATTATGACTAGATATCTAGACACTGTGATAGAAATCTAAGCCCTATTCACAACTAGGGTGAGGTTATTAACTACAGGACAAAACCTAAAAATAAATTTCATTAAGAGAAACAAAAGATTATTTTAAAAGAGAAATTAAAAGGGAGAAGGCAAGGGGGAGGATGTCATCATTCCCAAATTCTTATTCACTAAAGCCAACAAAAATGTCTAGAGTTTCATAATATCCTCCATTACTAATAAAATTTAGGCCTTCACAATGATGGAATGTTTCAAAGAAATGAAATCTTATGATGATCAATTGGGATATCAATATTGCTCAAGAAGAAGGATGTAGACCCACATTTTGGAAGAAAATAGGGATGAAGGAGTTTTTTTTTTAAGAATAAATATAAAGGGAATGGTTTGTTCAAATCAAAGGCAAGAGAGAGAAGAGAATATCCTCACAAGGAGAAAACCTAATCCTTATGGAAGGGTTTGGTCAAATCAAAGAAAAGACAGAGAGGGGAGTGACATCCTAAATGGAAATTCTAATGATCAAATGGTCTATGGGTTTTCCCATTTAAACATTAGTATTATTGGAAGGTTAGAAGTAGGGATAATTGATGGGGGAATGTCAAAATTTGGAGAGATAAAATTAGAAGTAATCAAAATGGCCCATCGCTTGTTCAAAGATACATAGAAGAATTGCATACAAAAGATTTTATTAACAAATTTGTAGGCATGGGAGACATGAGGAATCAAAAAGTGCTTAAATAAATGCTTCAAACACTTCTTCCTAGCAATAAGGATATCAACATCACTTTCTCATAACAAACATTACATACTTGAACCAAAGACTTGCATCTTTGAGTTCTTATTTATAAGTTTTAGAATATAACCATTCATATTCATGCATCATCTAGATGGATAAATGAACAATGGGAGGAAATAGATAAGTTATCATACTTAGACAACTATTCCTAGTTTTTCCATTGTTCTTTTAAAGATGAAAGGGATTAGATGCAAGACCTTCACGCATAAAGGATGGTTTTATAAGCATTTTGGTCTTCATATGCAAGCATGGTCTCCTAATTATAATTTTGAAAATAATAAAATTAGGTTTATTCCCTTTTGGTTGCAACTTCATAATTTACCTCTAGAATATAGAGACTCATAAATTTAGAGATTTTTGGGAATAAACTAGGGATATTTTTGAACCTATACCCCCTCCTTTTTAAGAATTATTATCTTCCTCCTAGATATTTTTGCTAATGGATATGGAGAAAGATCTTCTCTCTTCTCTCAAAATTATACTTAAGAATGGGGAATGGATTCAAAGCATTATTTATTAAAAATATGAAGCTGAAGATTTGACAAGTAAAATGACACCAATCAAAGTCTCCACCCTATTTAATAAAAGCTACAATGCCTTCAAGAGGAATTGTCTATAGATATGGATCCAAGTATTTGTATTTATACCCCTATCTATAGAATCATGTCTCATTTATTTCCTAAATTTGAAGATTGAAGAAGTCAATAAAAGTATCTTCTAGCCGAATTTTGTATGGATTCAATCTAATCAATCACTGATATTTTTTATTTTTTATGAAACAAATTTAAGGTAATTCATTATTTTTTTTATTTTTTTTAAAGCCAAAGTGGACTAGCCACCATAATTATATTAATATAAACTGATTCAAGAACTCATCCTTGGAAGAATCAGGAAGAAACCCCGAAATCATTGTCATATACATATAAGATAATGATATTGATCTTTTACATTTGGTTTTTGACATGAAAACCATGAATCCATGAAAGATTATACAAACAAAAACCCACTTATAGGGTAGATACAAAAAGGATGACAATTTCGGATATATCCCCCAAAAAACACACAAAAATACCCATTGTTAGGGATCACAAATACATAGAAACAATTTTTTCTCGAAATCCAACCAATTTAGTGAGAAATTAACATTCATCCATGGGAGAGGAAGGTCATAGCACATGGTCCCACTCTAGTTCCCAAACCACAGGAGGAGCCACAGGATTCACCGACTCCCACCTGTCAAGAAAAACCAGAGCAGCAGGAGGGTTGGTAGATGACAGAGCCGGTGAAAGAGGAACATTAAGGTCAGGGACCCGCTTCGAAGCACCCAAAGGTAGAACATTGCAAGGTGAAGTCACCAGAGTGATAGGTGGTCGAACTAGTGGAGAAGGTGAGAGCAAGAGATCGAAGACTGCATGAGCCAGGTGCCTAATCTTGTCAGCGAGATCCTTACCAAGTGTGGGGCTCACAATTTTCAAATTGGCACTAATAATTCGGTAGCTCCATTTTTCCATGGCCCATTTGAAGCTATTGTAAGCCATCAAATATTCATGACTTGACATGAGATCATGGTGGGAGAAAATGCCACCCACCAGCACTTTGCTCGACCAGAGATCATACTTTTGCAGGGCACCCATGAGCCGGTTGTCCAAAATGAATTGTGGGTGAACTATTTTGTTGGCAATAATGAGCACTAGGTCAAGAGATTACAGGAGATCCATCAGATTGGATAAGAAAATAGATACCAGATGTGATGGGAATAAAAATAATTTGGTTCGCGGAGAAAGCACATGTTCTCTAATAACCCTACAAATAGCCCTGTAATGGAGCATGGAATGGCACATGAAAATTTGATCAATCTCAAGGTCGTCAATTTGATTAGGGAATGAGAGCTCAGAGATGGGTGGAGATAAGAGCACCCTAAAATTTTTGGGCAGCAGCTCGGCATGAAGATGATCGCAGGAAACATAGTGTGGAAACTCCATTGTGAAGATAAAGCTCGGTGACATACCATGAAACCAGACTAGAGAAGAAAACTACTTTGGATTTATCAAAGATAAGATATTTGAAGGCGGTAGGGAGCTAGCAGTACTCATACCAATTAAGGAGAATCTCCCATAATCTTTGCATCATATTGTAGTGGTACAAAAAACATAATAAACCATAGTGTGTGTCTCGAAAACCTCACAGAACACCCATGTGTTTAATTACATCTCTACGAATGCAATGTACTTAAGATGGAATGCAAGTTAAAAGTGGCAGCTTGTAGCTAAAGATTGTTGATTCAAATTAATAATCCTGAGATTTTGAATTCATTACTACATAATTCATCCACACTCCCACGCAAAAGCAGTACTATGCCATGTGGGAAATTGATGCACTAGAGCAATATCTACCAAGTGACGAACATGACTCATACCAATGGAGGTCGAGTTGATAGTTTACACATGGGAGTAATCTCAAATCTGCACATTTGAACATATTCCATCAGTCGTTTTCTTGTCCAAAACAAGTAATTCTTGTAATTTTACATCTTGTTTAATGATTTCATTAGGTGAAAACGTCAGCTCCTCATGGCCATCACAACCCTTGTTAGCAAGATGGTCTGCCAATGCATTGCCTTCCTACAATGTGTGACAAATGAATACTTCCAGGAAGGAGTCTAATAAATGGCAAATTTGTTGAAAGATGTATGTTAGCCTCCAATTATGTGATTCACAATTGATAATTATTATCAGTGAATCACCTTCTATATGGATATGGTGAAATCCTCCAGTTTTAGCCAATACTAAGCCTACAAATAAAGCATGAGCCTCTGCCATATTATTTGAACCTTGTGGAAGCAGACAACATTTTAATGCCAGTAGTGAGCCTTAATGATCACGGATGCACACACCTGCTCCTGATTTTCCCGAATTGCCTCTTGAAGAACTGTCAAATTTTATTTTAATAACCCCTTGAGAGGGTGGAATCCACTTGATTGAAGCTCTGTTTTGTGTCTTAGTAGATGTGGTTTTTTGACACCAACCAAAAGGCACGTGTATGTTTTTCCATTCACGCAAGATAGAGTTGTCCCAACTTGTCATGACTAAATTATATCTGAGCTTGTTGTGACTAGCATTCACTATTTCTGATATTGTTCTTTCCAAGTCTAAGGTAACTACTTGAATGGGTGAGGATATCCTACAGAAAATTCTTATGTTCTGTTCCCACCATATTGCCCACACTACTAATGTAGGTATGCATTTCCAAATAGTAGAGAAAAGGGGTGTGGAATAAAGTGTTGGCCATGACTCAAATAAGTCCCATAATTTGGATGGAAGTGGTGTGGAATAATGTAATTTCCCAAGGACAAATAACCAGCAGTCTTGTGCAAATGGGAAATTTAGGAATAGATGGTCTGCATCTTCCTTCTGGCTATCACACAGTATGTAATTGAACGGTTGTGCAATGTTTAATCTATATAATCAATCAATGGTTAATGCCCTATTCTTTAATGCTATCCAAGAAAAACATTCAGCTTTAGGCAAAGTCAGATGATTCCAGCAGAATGAGTAAGCACGGGATGGTTATTTATTGGTGTCCCACTGTTGGATGAGTTTGTATCCTTCTTTGATGGTAAAGTTCCCATCTTTACCCGGATCCCATATCAGTTTATCCTCCAAGTCTGAGAGGTAGACCATTTTTTCTGAGAAAATATTTTCCAAACATTGTATTCCCTGAGGAGATAGTGGAAAATCATTAGGGTCTTTCCAAATCACCCTCCTTGAAAATAAGCATATTGCTGAAACATAGTCATGCAAGAAAGAACCCCATTCATTTTCCAAGGTAGTAACAATGTTCTCTATATCATCCAGTTTGGACAAGGGTGGTGCACCATTCCATGAGTCATGCCAAAATTTAACTGACAAGCCATTATTCACTTCCCAAGTGATGAAATTAATTATTATTTCTCTAGAAGAAATCATAAAATCCCAGACAACTGAACCTTTGGGGGGGTCTACCAGAGTGAGAATTCTCATTGGATTGGCGTCATCTAAGTACTTATTTTGCATTATTTGGCACCAAGTGTTTTGAGGTTTGGTGTACATTTTCTAGATTAATTTTCCCCCAAAAGCTTGATTTCATTTTTGCAGATCATGGATCCCTGCACCACCAAGTTGTTTGACCTGAGCCATGTTCTCAAGAGAGACTAAATAGGTTTTCTTCCCACCATTCATATTACTTGTCCATAAGAATTATCTCAACAACTTTTGAATGGTTTGAATTATTGAAGGGGGCACTTTGAGGACTGATAAATAATAGTTTGGGATTGCTGACAGTACTGTTTTAATAAGTAGTATTTTGCCTAAAAGAGATAGCCATCTTGCTTTCCATGCTACTACTCTAGATTTGATCCTGTCGATGATAGGTGTCCAATAACTAATTTTGTTTTCCCCCATAAAGAAAGGAATTCCAAGGTATACAGATGGAAGGAAGTCAACTGTGAATCCTAGCTGATTGACAATCCTGTTGGATATAATCTGATTGGTATTAAACAGATATATTTTTTATTTTAGGGGGTTAACTTTTTGGTTTGAGGCTTCCATGTAAAGGTCCAACACTTGTTTGATCTTTGTGGCCTCTGATATGTTGGACACTCCAAAAAGAAAAGTATCATCTACAAAGAGGGAGTGTGTCACTGAAATGTCTGTCTGATCTATCTAGACTCCTTACCAGCTGCCTAAAGCCTTATTTTTCTGTATGAGCCTACTAAAAGATTCAGCCATGAGGATGAATAGCACTGGTGACAAGGGATCGCCCTACCTAATCCCTTGTGTGGATGAAAAGAAACCAGCAGGCACCCCATTTATCAATACTGACAATCCAGCACCCGATATGCAGGCTCTAATCCATCTACACCAACCTTTTGCAAAGCCAAATTTATGCAAGACTTTGAGTAGAAAATCCCAATTTACCTTTTCATATGCCTTTATTATGTCTAGCTTGATGACGAAGTGTGATGATTTTCTATAATTAATGGAGTGAAGTGCTTCATGTGCCACTAGAGCCCCTTCCATTGTTTCTCTACCTGGGACAAAACCGCCTTGTGGATGTGATACAAGGCTTGGAATCAAATGTTGCATTCTGAGATATATAGCCTTTATGATAATCTTATAAATAGTATTGCATAAAGAAATAGGGTGGAATTCTGCAAACGATTTGGGTGTCTTGACTTTAGAGATGATGGTTATGTTTGTGGTGTTGAAATACTTTAACATAGATTTACTAGCCCTGGATTCTTCTATTACACCTAGCAGATCCCACCCAATCCAATCCCAGCATGATTGGAAGAATAAAGAAGTAAAGCCATCTAGGCTAGGTGCTTTATCTGGAGGTAAAGAAAAGATAACTTTTTTGAGTTCCTGAATTGTGAATGGTGCCATAAGTTTCAATTATCAGCTTTTGTAACTATTGAAGGAATTGCCTCAAGAAGTTCATCCATTGGAGGGTCTACTGAACCGAGAAGAGACGGGGGAGGCTAGCAATTTTTGGAAATATCTAACACCTTCCTCTTGTATGCTTTGAGGCTCAGATAGTAGATTGCCAATTTCAGCATTAGTGATACAGAAAATGTGATTAACAGCTATATTTTTTTTTGCTGAAGCATGGAAATATTCTGTATTCCTGTCCCCCTCCAGCAACCATAATTCCCTCAATTTTTTTCTCTAGTATTCCTCTTCTCTGCTGCATATTTATTCCCATTCCTGCAGGAGGTTTTTTTGAATGGTATAAGAATCATTGCCCATTCCTTGTTTAATAATCTTACTGAAGATGGTTTCCAATTTATGCTTAACTTCTTCTTTTTCCTTGAAGATGTTTTTGAAGACCACTTCATTCCACTTTTTTATTCAAAGTTTGATATATTTCATTTTGTGTGCAAACTAATGCATTTTAGAACCCTCGATAGACGGTGCACTAACCCACCACTGTCTAACTAGGGGCAAAAAGGTTGGATGGTGCAACCACATTCTTTCAAATTTGAAGGATGGCCTATGCTGAAGTCCCTGATTAGCTTTGTTAGGACTCACTTGGAGGCATATAGGGAAGTGATCTGATCCTGGATAGGGCATGATTTCTGACTGAAGTGTAATATTTGCTAGCTTCCAATTATGTGATAAAAGGAATATGTCCAATCTGACAGCTATTTGGGAGAAATTGGACCTTTTATTAGTCCATGTAAATGATCCATTAATTAGTTCTATATCTATAAAATTATTATCTTCTACAAAATTAGAGAAATCTTGAATAGTTCTCATCAGTGGACATATTCCTCCACTTTTTTCTGACAATTTCAGGATGGCATTAAAGTCACCATCCATAATGATATGTTGATCTGGATGAAGTTGAATCATATGAGTGAGTTCCCTCCACATTCTCTGCTTATCCAATGTTGATGTGGGGCCATAGACATTGATCAGTAAAAATTTGTTATCAAAACACTTCATCTTAATGGCTTGCCAGTTATCTGCCTGATTTGATATCTGCCCTTGAATTGATTTGGGATCCCAGAGGACAGCCAATCCCCCTGACGTGCCAACTATTAGGCTATGGGTTGTGTTCCAATTTGACCACTTCCCAATTGACTTATCAAAGGTCTCTTTTGACATCTTTGTTTCTTGGAGAAGTATAACATCTTCTTTTAGAGAATCCAGCTCTTGCTTGATTCTACTTATTTTGTCAAAGGCATTTAGGCCTCTGACATTCCATAAGGCTATCTTCATGGCTGATAAGGAGAACCCTTGGTTCTCCTTGTCAATCTTTTAGAGAGTGTGAATTTCCCATCCAGTGTTGATTGGATACCTACTATAATTTCTTCTTTGACTAGATTGCTTTTGGGTTTTCTTCCTCTCTTTTTTGGCATAGCCTTGATCTGTGTATTTTGAGAGGGAGTTTTCTCAATTGATAGATTTAGGTTGTGATCAAATGCCGATTGAGGTGATTTTGGTTCAAATGTGGAAGTTTCTAATTATTACAACCATAAGGATGTTCTTGTAATTCATAATTATTACAAGCATAAGGATGTACTTATTTTTACTAATCGAGAGAAATGAAGGAACAACTTGGTAATATAGACAAGGATAATTGTGAAAATCATAAGAAGGAACTATTTATGTTGCCAAGGAAAGACTCAAAAAAAATGTAGATAGTTATTTCCAATCATATGGGAAAGAAGGTTTTGAAAAGTTTCATGAATAAGATTTCAGTTTGAGAAATATTCAATGAAAATACAAGTTGAAAGATAAATTCTAAAGCTTATGAAGTCCAAATAGAAATGACAAATGGAGGGCCAAGAGGAAGTTTAAGAGAAAAAAAATAAAAATACCTATAGTTCCAATAAACTAATTTCACTTTCATGACATGGAAAACTTTGTGTAAAAATATCTGTAAGAAACACAAATTAAGCTTATAGAGGAAATTGTACATCAAGTTTTTTTAGAAGATCATTATGAAGAGTTAATTGAAGTCCAAGGAAATGTTACTCAAAATTTATCTTTGGATGGTATAACAAAGGTCAAAAATAATTTTGATCAATCCACAATAAATAACTAACAAGTTTCATCAGATGCTCATCACGTAGAGTCTAAGGAGATAGGTGAAGTGAATCATAAGAATAATGGTTTTGTAAGTGATAGAATGATAGATAAAAAAAATATACAGATTGCACTCTAGTGATGAATAGAAGAGGAAAAGGCAGACCCATAGGGAGTACTAGAAAGAAAGATGATGAATTGATTTCCTTTATCAATTAAGAAAAAAGATTATGATTATGAGGATATTAGGTAGAATAAACGATATAGATCCATTAAAGAAGATTTGAGAAATATAGTACTACAAGACTCCTCTAATTTCAATACATTGAGAAACACAATATCTTCACCCAAAGAAAATGAGGTTATTGATTTCCCAATGGTGATGGACATAGATAAAGATCTCTAGGTATTAGGACTTCTACCTTTACATGTGAACATGAAAAAGAAATCAAGAAATAAAATGAAAAGAATCTTAGATGAAGCATGGATGACAGAAGTTGAAGGATAAATCCTTGCAAAATGGCATGAGATTGGGCTAGAGAACATTGAAGAGGATGGAAGCTAATTACCTATGGAGCATGAATTTTTTATGACATGTTTGGAGTTGTGCATCCTGATAAGGAGGAAAATAGAGAATAATTCTATATAAAACACTCCTTTATAGAAAGGATGTTGGATACAGATACCTTAGATTTGGAAGAACTAGAATCAATTTGGAAGAATTAATAGAGTGACTTAGACAAAGAGAATCAATCTTTGGGAATATGGAAATAAATAATAGAAAAGATAAATCGAGGTTTTGGTTTAAGCTCAAACAAAAAGAAGGGAATGAAATCAATATCTCGACTGAGGAAATTGGAAGGAAAGGATCTTGATAAAAAAAAATCACTTCTTTCTTGAAAATTGGTAAGCAGGTGAATCTTCCAAAGAAATCTTGAAGATTCACTTGGTTGTCTTGGGTGAAATATCTTGTCATGCCCAAAAATTAGGGCAAAAAACACACAACAATTTTTTTTAGCACATAACATCAACTAGGTTACACACTAAGGAACACTCAACACAAAATGAACGCAACAACCATCACATATCAACTCGCAAGGGGAATCATGGCATGCGCTGGCTTGCCATCCCTTGTTCGTCAAACTGCATTAGTCCAAACAAAACCCTAACTAGGTCTCTATGAAACCCTAACTAGGTTTAAACATAAATTAATAAAAGGGAATAACCCCAGGATAACAATCCAATCCTAGAAAATATGAAAAGGAAACGATTAGGTAAGAAAACCCAAAGGGGTTCAATTCGAATGAAGTACAATTCAATTGAAATTGAAATCGTAACCCTAATGGTCCCTAACAGATACCAAGTTACCATCTAGGGTCAAAATATAGAAAATTGATAAAGAGAAATAAAGATAAAACAAGAACAAGATATTAACCCTAAGTGAATTCTAGGGTTACCCAATTATTTCAAATTAAAATATAATAACATTCGAATAATTTTAAATTAAGTTAATGTAACCTTTAATTATACTACATAGTTCCCAAAGTTCATTAAACAATTATATATCTTTAAAAAGGATTGAAATACCATTTAAAATTATAATTATTAAATAAAATATTATTAATAGGATAAAATAATTTACCTAGGTCCCACCTAGGGCTTATAAATTAATTCTCCCCCTAATAGTCCAATTATCTTGAAAATGATAAATCATAAAAATAGAATAATAAAATTAATTCCCCAATACTAAATAAAACATTAATAACATTTAAATATTAAATTATAAATCTGGAAATTCAAATCTCTTGAAATAATAATAATAATAAGGTCCATTAAGTATAATCCCAACATTTTAAAATTTGAAAATAAATCAAACATCCATTTAATGACCAAAAATTTAAAAACCCAATAAAGTAAATAATAAAGAATCTTGAAAATCTAAAGACTAAATAAAATAATATTTTAAAAATCAAAATTTCAAAAAGTGATAGAGAAAAGTCAACAACAATTAACTGCTAATAACCAATAATTAAAATGATAAGCCAAAATTAAATTAAATTTCAAAATTAAATTTTTAAAAAATAATTTTGGCTCCAAGGCCAACCCTAACCCTAATTTCCAAATTAGAGTTTGGCCCTAAAATAAAACTTGGCCAAAGCCCTAATTTCTCCATTTAGAGTGTGCAGGTTTGGCCTTTGAGCAAGGTTGAAGAGATATTCAAAAAGTATACACACAAGTATTAAAGGGTGTATATACCCACATAAGTGTGTGTATACACTCTTATACACTTGTGAATATATGTCAAAATATATCAATGGAAGGATGATATATATACAAGTTTCTTCAAGGATTTAACAATAGTCTACAACTTTAAACCAGAAAGATAAAATTAGTCTAAATTTCATTCGGTTTATACAATAGTTTACATTTATTCTATTTTCCAATTTGAGATACTATGAAATTTAATCTCTGTATATATCACAGAGTTGTTCACTAATTTATAACAGTCATTATATTCTTGCTTAGAATCCATTGTTATTGATTATATTACTTCTTGCAGATAAAACCTTTTTCTTTATTAAAAACATCATTGTTTTTATTTTATTTTTGATGATATTAATTTTGTTGGCATGCCATTTTTTTTTTAAATAATAAATTTTATTGCAAAAAGGGGGTTGTCGGCTGTCATGCGTAGGCCGACACCCGATCATATTGTACACAGTGGGGGGGCTGAGCCACCGCACCCCCAAGCGAGTGTGGGGGCTAGTGCCTTCCGCAGCCCACTTGGGGTGGCGGGGGCTCCCATGTCCAGCGCCCCCAAAGGGGACGGTAGAAGGGTTGTGTCGCCGCACCCCCAGTGGGTTTTTTAAAATAAATTTTTATTTTTATAAGTTTAGTTAGTATTAAATGTTTTTTTGGTTATAATATATATGGTTTGGTTTATATTATATTATATTATATATTATATATTATATATATTAGTATATTTTATATATATTATATTATATATAAATATAAAGATATATATATCCTATATATATATATATATATATATATATATTAATATAATAAAAATATATTAATATATATGTGTGTGTGTGTAAATATGTATATATATACATATTTATATATATATATATATGTACAAGAAAAAGTATGGAGGTAAGGAAACATAAATTTCCATTCAAATATACACATTGTATCTACATATGTGTATATATATGACTAATGTATATATATTTATATAATTAAATATATATATATATATATTCTCATACATATGCACATGTGTATATATATATACTAGGATATATATACATCTTTGAGGTTAAAATTTAACATAGGAAAATGTGGAAATCTATTTCTTTTTTCTTCTAAGTAACATTATAAAGGAATTATTCTAGATTATACACATCTATGTATATATACTCAAGTATATATACATAGGTGTATATATATGATTTATTTTTTATGAATCAAACACATTCAATGAAGGAAAATTTTTCTTCTAAAGCAATAAACAACTAAAACTACATTTTCCTTTTCCTTTCAAAACATACTAGGAAATAAATTTGAGTACTTAGGAGAAGGATTTGCATACAAGGTAAAATGTAACTTTTTACATTCATGAAGTAAATAAAAACAACTAACTCTTTTCTTTTTCAAGCTTAAAGAATGCAATATCTTTACATTTTCTTGCTTCAAATACTTAGGAATGATAGGAGAGACATTACAATCCTTTTACAAGCATATCTCATGCTAATAGGCATTTACATGGCCTTATTGTACAACTTTTTACACAAGGCATTTCGGCCATTTTCAACTCAAAACTTCAAGTAGGAAAAAGTCAAAATCTTCATTTTCTCCATTAAAACCATCAAGCTAAATCTTTTGAAGAATCTACAAAAAGAAGCCACAAGACCATGGAGGCTCATCTCCCAACCTAGGCCATTACATGGCCACCCCCGAGCTTGGGGAAACAAATATGGATGAGGGTTACATACAAGATTCAACACACTTACACATAAAAACTAGAAAGTACATAGATACATAAAATTCTCTTCTCAAGGTTTTTCACACAATGGGTCACCTTGGACCCATAATAGGGGTGAAGGTGGAAAGTACCCAAGTAGGAGAAGTCATTCAAAAGTAAAATAAAAACATGCCTTCAACAAAGCCCAAATTTCATAACCATTGCCTTCACAAGGCCATAACAAATAGTACAAACCCTTCCATTTCCTTCCACAAAATACAACCCTTATGACCTCCAGATAAGTATACAACAAGAATGGCAACATGGAGCCCATACATCCATGCCTCATCCCCTTCCTCCTTGAGGAATGACTCTACACTAAATGGGTATTCCCAACTGAATCCCTTCACCCATCAAGGCTCTCTTCCCTCCCAAGGGTGAGTTTGGTCTTGCATGCCCCAATAAAACAAAAACGCTAAAAACAAAACCAACAAATAAATACATAACAAGAAGCCATGAAAGCAAGCATGAATCTTCACAAAACCATTACAATAACACATCAAGAAATCTGCATTTTACATACAATTAAAAGAAAGAGTCTTCCATGACAAGGCAACCAACCTTACTCCAAACTATGGAAAATGCGGTTTAAGAAGAGCTCCCTTTCCTACAATCCTCCTCGCTAAGTCCACCAAAACCTGCTAAGTCCACTAGAAGTCTCCAAAAATTGGAGAGTGGGAAATCAACCTACCAAATTCCTCTCCATCCCACTAAAAAGTAAAACCCTACCTAACCTCAAATATAGTTGGGCACACTATCCTATAATTCTCTCTCGAACAAGAGGGAAATTTAAAATTGAAAAGAGAGGAAGACATGGCACACTTCCCAAATTCGTCACCTTTCAAAAAGGCATCTTTAGAAGAGGCAAAAATGGTCTAAAAATGTCCTATTGGTCAAAATTTGACCCCAAACCCAAAGTACACCTATGGGGTTATCTTATTTTAACCCTAACTAACCCTTTGGGTTACTTTTAGCCTCTCAAAAGTCCACTAAGAGTTGACTCACAAAATTTTGAAATAAGATTCCCTCCCATGGCTCAACAACCAAGATACCTAACCTTGGGATTCTAAAAGGTGACTCAAAGGTGGAAGACAACTAATAAACAATGCACTTGACCTTACCAACTCACAACACATGTGTCAATTAACACCACATAAAGTTACAACACATCACTACACACATGGCATGCCAAGTAGACATTACTTTAAAATTAAAATAAACACAATTAAATAATACAGTCAAGCATTACTTTACAACATTATACATAACAACGAGGTTAGTTTTCCCTCTGGAGATAACCTTGGCTTTACAAGATTTCCACATGCATCCATCTTTAATTTCCCCTTATTTAATCCATGGTCATTTCCTGCACACAAGATAAAATATCAATATCTCATGAAAGATCAATAATGTGTATATACATATAAAATACATCATAATAATCACACTCAAATACATCACATAATTCCAACTGTATCCACACTTTATCACAAGATAATCACATAATTTTTAATAATACATTTCCTATATTCAAAGCAAGTTAATCTAAGAACACAATGATATATAAATTACCCTAACATATTAATCATGATCATTTCGAATAGAATTTTCTTGCATAAGCAAAAAATTAAAGCATAATATTCTAAAGTAAATGATTCATCAAATACTATAACATCAAATCATACTATGCAAAATCTCCTGCTCAACATCATGACCTAATAATCACTTTTCTATTAATACATGTCTCAACATAAAATAAATTCAAATGGTCTTTTACGTAAGCATTCATATCCAAATAGTAACATTTCAATATTCATAAAGGGTACATTCTACCTACTCAATTCTTGACTCAACACACCTTTCCTACTGCATTACCTCTAGAAATGACATACACCCAGAAAACAATCTTTAACTACATTATAATATATATTTCACTTTTTTATTATTTTAGTTGCCTTGTTCTAATTCAATCTCCACAAAACATGCACTCAATAGTATTATCATAAAGATCGGTTGAATTCAATTAATCATATTTCAACATAGAGCATCCTAGAATTATGAGTGCATAAACAATAAGAAAAATAGTACATCACAAATGGCGGTCAATCCTCTATCCATCAAGACACAAATCTATAATGTAACAACATAACTTTCTAATTATTGAGTCTATAATGCAGAAAGATAATACAATGATAGAGTCTCTTAAAACACCTGACACGATCCCAAAGATAATCTCTTGATAAACATAAGGAAAAGTTGGACAAGGTGCATCTCATGGTACCATCAAATCATAAATGTGGATAAAATCACTACATTCACATGACTGACTCATCCCTAACTCTATGGGTCACCAAAATGTGATTCAAGACCACATCTTACGTCTCCAAGTTCACGCAGAACATTGAAAACATGCTCCAAAACAATCCTCCTAGTGGACTCAACCTCACATGGGACCAACATGACCTTACCCTTCGAGTGTGACAGTCAAAACCACACCATTAGGATGTTCATGCAAGGAGGCAAATGAGGGAGGCACTACATATCTGAATGGGTTAGGAATTAACATTTTTTGAAGTTGTATATCTAAGAGAATATGTAGCTAGGAATTTGAATGGAAGCCTTTAAGGCCTTAAGTGAACAAACAATGGAGGACTAGGATGGATTTTCCTCATTCTGGAATTCAGGTTTTATCTCTTTTCATATTTGGCTTCTTCAGTGAAGTATTTTTTATATGTTGGTTTCTTCAGCAAAAGGATGAACGATCGGTTTCTAGGAACTTTTATTAGGGTTATGGACTAATGAAAATTTACTTCTAGGTGATAGCTTATAATTTGAGGCAGAAAAAAGAAAGTGTAAGTCTAATTAGTCTATTAGATACAGTTGTTATTATTATTGAGGTTTTTTCCATCTAAAGATGTTAACTTTTAGAATTCTAATTTAAAACTTAGGTGATCGTTATACTCAACGGGAATTTGACGTGACAAAATGATAGTAGAAATTTTTCAAAATTAAAACTTGAAACATATGTAATCATTATATTTAATGGAAAATAGAATCCTGGTGGAATTTAGAAACGCTTTAAAATAGTAGTATGTTTAATAGACAACAATATGTGATTTCGATGGCTAACTAGACAAAAGGAGTAGTTGTTGAGGATGGTTGTTTAGATAACTCATGACGACAAGGATAAAATAATATTAAGCAATATTGTGGAATAATCTAGATCACATGTGACTTTTAATAGTGTAATTAATATATGGTCAGCTATTAATCATAAATATTATAACATCAACATCTCACACATGCCGCATAGTATGAAGTATTATTCATAATGACACTTTGCATATTACCTTGATTATAATGCTAAGCCCAAAAATTTATTGAAGGATGTGTTATTTCTACTCCTTTGTTTGGCAATATTTTGTAGATAGTATTTAGGTTTGAAAAAATGGAGTCATCTCTTTGATTCAAACCATTGAAGAGTCTAAGGAAAATGACCTTTCTAGGCGAAATTACGCAAGAATGGTAGAGTAGATATTAATGATCTCACTGATTTAGCAGTGAGAGAAGTGAAAATTATAATGGGGGAGAGATATACCATATGTTTAGGGTTAATAGTGATATCTCGGTTGTCTTTATTTCTATATTATTGGTCATGGGAATTTCCAAGCTAGAAGCTATGCAAATGTGTTGAGGGTTTTTTTATAAGAATTTGTTACGTGATATTGAGAGGGTTGTAGAGAATGTGGATGGCAACCAAATGGTACCTTATCTTATGGACTATGAAACTAGAGATGGTTTTGAATGTCCCTCTGAGGTGGAATTCAAAAAGAGACCAATTTTATCCATGAGAGATAAGAGGGGTTTTGATGATTAAAAACCAACCATAGCAAGAAAAATATTTTTTTGTCCAAAAGTGGCTAGGACAAAAGGAAGTCTCGAGGATTGGCTAGTGGAGAAATTATCTTATTGAGGAAGGATATGTTCCTTTCCAATTATAAATTAAAGAAAATGTAGACCAGTAAAGAGAAAAGATGAATGAGGGAAAGAAGTCAGATAAGGCTGAGAAAATAGACTCTCAAAAGATAGGGAGAAACCACCGACAGAAAGTGTCAAAAACTATAGATGATATCTCTGTTTCCTCGACCCAGAGTGATGATTTCTATTTTGTGGACAATAGATTATTTGAGAGTGGAAAGAGAAAAAAATGGGAGTGGCTCTCGGATACCAGCACTAGATAGGATTGATGAATCAAGGCCATCTTAAAGGTATTAGAATTCCCTATGTCCAAAGAAGCAATTTTGGTTATTCCCATGTTCTATGAGATAATCTTAGCATAAATGATTTACAGTTTAGTTGATGATTATCTCTTTTTGTTCCAGTTCCTCCTTAGGGGGATTTAGTTGCACATCTAATAGTCTAGAGTTTTTCAATGACATGGTATTGGTTTAAGATTTTGTCAAGTTTTTCATATTATACAGAAACTTAGAATTATTAGAATTATCAATTGGTTATACTTAGAATTATTAGAATTATCAGTGACATGGTATTGGTTTAAGATTTTGTCAAGTTTTTCATATAATACAGACACTTAGAATTATTAGAATTATCAATTGGTTATACTTAGAATTATTACAATTATCAGTGACATCATATTGGTTTAAGATTTTGTCAAGTTTTTCATATTATACAGACACTTAGAATTATTAGAATTATCAGTTGGTTATATTTAAGATGTCGTAACAGAATTTAATACATATCTAAATTATTTCTATTACTAATAATATAATATTTGGATTTTTCCTTTTATCGATTAAAAAAAGTGTTATACCAGTACGGTTTTGTACAACTTTAATAATAATTATGACTATATATCAACTATAATTTTGAGTAGTTTTTTACTATGAAGGGAATTGATTTACAATGTACATAATTACATATAGTCTGCAATAAATTGGTGTGGCAAAATAGATAGAATATTTCTTGTGGGAAATGATAAACTACCTTGTACACTCTGAATCTCTTATTCCTTACATTGAGTGGAGGTCGTAAACTATGCTTGATATATTTAGAATTACATTCAACATTAAGTCTTGAATTAAGTCCCTTCTTTAAAAAAAATTGTTCTCCTCCATGGACTCACAATCCTATATAAAATATAAGTTCATAGATCTATAGATAAAGGCTTGTACATATTTTTAAGTTATAAAAATGGTGTTAAGGTTTATGAATATCTCCACCCTAGTACACATGATGTATTCATTGAGAAGAGCATTCATTTCAAAGAGGGTTTTGTAAGTTCCACTCTTCTCACTTATCATCATCCATTGTTTACTTTGGAGTCATTCGAACTAGATAAACTTTCATGATTCAAATCCACCTAGGTAGTTGTCTAATGATGAAAATTCTTCTTCCTCTACTTTGATTGTTTAGAGTGATAATGAGGATTTAACTACTTCCTCTCTAATTCATAGTTTATAGGTTAATAATTCTCTAAATCTAGGTTCATTTTGGGCTTGGTGATTTGGTTGAGTATCCATTAAACACCAAATAGATACACTCAATTCTTTAGTGGTCTATACATGTTCATTTTAAATTATACAAGAGGTCAAGATGGATTCTTACTAATTATGATAAAGGACTCTAAGATTGAAACACTATAATCTAATATTTGAAATAATTCTATGTAACATACAAAAAAATTGCTTGTTTCTAGGATAATAGGTGATATTCATGTATTATTTAACAAGCTTCTTTCTTTTAACAATAGTAAGAATTAAATCTACCAATATTCACATTACTTTGAATGAGGCATCTCCTAAGGACTGTTTATAAATTATGTAGGTCTTTTTCATAGATGTACATAAAATCTAGCTTTAGATAAGTAGGAAATATTTCCCACAACAAGTCAAATTAAGATATTGATCTAGGATTCAACTATGTAGTTTTTTATTCAAACTCATTGGCCCATGTTTCATGAGTAGTAGTTCACAAGAACCCATCTACCATGAGAATGAAAGGAATACTAAGCACTTGTTACATCTAGGTGATGCTCATAGAGGTGAAGCATTGGGCCTTCCTAGGAGATCACTCATGCTAGTGCAACTCCATCTCAAGCACTCTTAACCATTGAGTTCCCTTCATGGTTAACCCTAATCAACTTGCTACACCATTTGCAAAACCTTTAGAAAGTGTTATGCCTTATGAACCATTCATTATAGAGCCCATTTACATCAATTGATGAGTAGGATATATTTTCCTCAAGCTTTGCAAATGGGGTAGCAAGCTAATTGGGTTTAACCTTCTGGAAGGAGGAAACTCCAGGGTTAATTGTGCTTGAGTTGAAGTTGTACTGGGATGGCCAACCTCTTGGGAAGGCCCAATGCTTCACCTATGTGAGCATCACCTAGATGCAATAAATGCTAAGTGTTCCATTCATTTTCATGAGATATAGTTTCTTGTGAACCATTGCTCATAAAACATGGGTCAATGAGTTCGATTCAAAAATTACACAATTGATTCTAGTAGAAATATAAGAATTTGACTTGTTGTGGAAATAATTTCCTACTTATGAGCTAAAGGGGGTATGTAGTGAATGGTTCATAAGGCACAACACTTGTTGAAGGTTTTACAAATTGGGTAGCAAGCTAAGTGGGTTTAACCTTCCAGAGGAAACTCTATAGTTAAGTGCACTTGAGTTGGATTTGTACTAGGATGGGTGAATTCTTAGGAAGGCCCAATACTTCAACTTTGTGAACATCACCTAGATGCAATGAGTTTTAAGTGTTTCATTCATTCTCATGAGAGATCAGTTCTTCTGAACCACTATTCATGAAACATGGGTCAAGGAGTTTGACTTGAAAACTATGCAGCTAAATCTTGATAGCAATATCACAATTTGACTACTTGTTACCAATTTGTTTGTTGATTTCAACACTAATAGCTCCTTTAGTAATATTCCATACGATACCAATACAACCATAATAGAACTTCTAGGCACACCCTTAGGCCCCGTTTGTTTGCTGGAATTCAAGCGAAATTGGCAGCAGGGCTTCTCATTTTTGAGAAAATCCATTGTTTGGAACTTCAACTTGCAATTCGGGTTATGTCAAGCAAAACCAGGTTTAGGCGCTAAAACGAGCGGCAATATCTTCCAAGTCAGAAGGTGGAATTCGATTTTATATTCCGGTTTTGGAAATTTGTGAATTCGATTTTATACTTCTGTCGGGTTCGCCATCTTCCGGGTTTTATTTTGGGGGTGTCCATATCCGTTTCGCAAAGTTGAGGGTTTGTTTCATGCGCGTCTCCATTCTCGCGCGTCTCCATTCTCATTTTCGCAGAGTCGGCAAGGGTTTACAAGTGAAATAGTTCTCATTTTCTCTAAATCGAGGATTTTCTTTATTCTCCATTCTTGCGCGTCTCCGTTCTCATTTTCGTAGAGTTGATGAGGGTTTACAGGTGAATATAGTTCTCATTTTCTCTGAATCGAGGGTTTTCTTTATATTGTTTGAAGAGATGTGTTATAGTGGTGTTATATATTTGATTGCTAACTGTATTGTTTGTCTTAATATGGACGTGTGATAATCTATGATATGCAAAAAACATGGTATGCTAATAGCGTCTTCACTCATGCATTTTTTTGTCTGCATTTTAATAACTGTTTGCAATAAATAATGGGCTGCATTTATCATGTGTTATATACCTCTCATTTGTTGATTCATATGCTTCATTTGTTACATGTGTATTAATTTTGTTCCATATGTTTTTGGTATCTCTGTCAAAAACTTGATGTGCTAATAAAAATAGATTTCATTTTTTGTTTGTCCCATGCATCTGTCCATGGTCTTTTGTGTATAGATTGACTACCCGTGTAGTGTGTGTGAATTATTCATTAGGTTTAGTATTCTCCATTTGGTATGAGTTTTGTTTCTCTTTTAGTTTTGGTAAATTTAAGATCTTCTCCTTCCTTCTTTCAGAATCGAGAAGTATTGTAGATGGTCGGTAGACATGTGTATTGCTATTTTTTTTCTGTTTGGATTCTTATTTGGGTGCTCTACAATTGCCCTGGCAACCACCATTTGCCTCATATTTGCGTTGTGAAAAAAACAAGAATATAATGTCTTTCCTCAAGACTGCTACAACCACCTAGCCTAGCATAGTAAGAAAATGTGAGAAGGTTGCATATATGGTCGATATCAATAGCTACTTTGCAGATGATCTTGAGATGAAAAGGACTACCCCACTATCTGATATGAGCTCTATGAGAGACAATATAGGATCTTGGAAAGAAAAAATTATAGTAGATTAATACTGGATATAAGCAAATAATTCGGCTAAACTACCTTCAGAAAATAGAATCTAAAATAGCTTGTAAATAATCTAAAATCCATTGAGGATCAAAAACAAAAATGACTAACTGCATATTCAAACCCCCTTCACCCAGATTTGCATTCAATGCACAAAGCTGTCATTTTTTCTTCAAAAGATAAAACAAAGATATCTTTGATCGAAACCAGATTTCCAATATAGTAAAACAGGGTTGTAATACAGATGGTGGAAAGCTTACCATTGTATGTAGTTGAAAGCCTCTCAATCTGAAAACCCGGATAGCCTACAGCTGCTCCACCACTCATTGTTTTAGCTCCTCCTGTGGGGCTATGGCTTCAGGGGAATCAGCCTCCGTGTGAATCATACGATTGTACAAAGGATTAATGAGATTCACATGCACTTCCTAGGCACATTCATTAGCATGATGTTGTTAAGAGTATCGGATTCCTTTTTATACCTTTCTCATGATGCAATACTCATTTGACTCCTATTGGGTAGTATTCCAAGTTGACACAACATGTTCATTTCAAATTAAAAAGATCCACCATACTCTACATATCCTCTAGTGTGATTGCAATTTTATTGTTGAGCAAGAGGAAGATGTTTGTACTTGATTCCTTCTCTTAGCCAATACAAGAGCCATAAAACTCCATGTGATTCTACCTTTTGGGTGGTATTCCAAGTTGACACAACATGTTCACTTTAAATTAATATCTACACAATAGTCCATATCTCTAGTGTGATTGCAATTTTATTGTTGGGCAAGTGAAAGATATTTGTATTTGATTCCCATTTCTTAGCCAATACAAGAGCCATCAAAATCCATTTGACTCTGCCTTTTGGGTGGTATTCCAAGTTGATACAACATGTTCGCTTTAAATTAATAACTCCATGAGAGTCCATATATCTTCTAATGTAATTGTAATTTCATCATTGGACAAGTAAAAGATATTTATAATTGATTCCCATTTCTTAGCCTATACAAGAACCATCAAAATCCATGTGGGCCTCTTGCCCACATTCATCTCCATAATACTCCACTCTTCATATCGGCTTGATGCAATACTCATACAACTATCTTTCCATTCGTTGGTTGGTATTATTATTATTATTTGACACTACCTTAGACCAATAACCTCTAAATCCTCCATATATATTCTAGTGTGACTATGATCCCACTATTGAGCAATTGGAATGTATTTATATTTGAGTTCCATATCTCGGCCAACGTTGTATTCATGCATCATGAAAGGAAAGATGTCGTCAATCATGTCCACAACAAGACCATAGTGCTGACAACCATTCAACCAGTCTTTGATAATTTGGTCTTTACTCTTGGAAGCATACAATCCCACACATATCATACAGCGTTAGCAACTATACTTGAATAAAAAAGGGGAATAAATAAGAATGTAGCTGACGCGCAGATGGTATCCAGGACAATTCTTAAATGCAAAAACAAAACCTGTAGAGTTCATAAATCTGCTACATGGTATCCACCAAAAGTTCTTTATATTTATTAATATGGAGTGTGAAGACATATTGCTGCTAAAAAAAATGGGAATTCAAATAGAAATTAATTAAATTCAACGAAGATTCTTCTGATGTGGGAAGTAAAACACTGAGAATTGAGATAAAATATTAGAGTACATCACCATTAAATTAGTGGAAAATAAATTGCCATAAAAAGTGGATACAAAGAAAGTGGCAGAATATGGTTTCTTACCCAATAAAGTGGATCATTCTGCTTGACACACCACCCTTTTAATGCTACATGGTTTTTGACACAATAAATTAAAGTTGATTCATAGAAAAATAAATGACTCTAATTTGGCTTAACTCAATTGGCCAACTCAATAAGTGAAACAATATGGCAAAGATGGCACATACAAATTCATAAGTGGCATGCCTATTTTGTTACTTGTCTCCATATTTCTGCAACTTAATAAGTGTCATGCCTATTTTGTAACATGTCTTCATAAATGTTGGTTGTTGTATTATACTGTGTAAGAAGTTGATCAAGTGAGTTAACAAATATTTTTAATGGAGATTCATGCTATTGGAATGCTTCCTTCTCATTCACCTCTCATTGATGATATAATTAAAAATAGGCGATAAGCCTTTTTATTGTCCATAACTTTGTATATTATAGTCACCATTATTTATCTATAAAACTATAAAGACAAATGCCCACTATAGAGATCCTTTTTGACAAAGAAAGACCATTTAATATATAGATAAAACCTGTTATGATATCTATGACAGGAAAAAGAAACTAGAGCTTGATAAAATAGTAGGATTGTGAGATTGTGTAGCCAAGTTGCCCAGATATAAATTGGAGAGCATCTATGTGATCCATCAAAATGGCTTTCACACCTCTTTTTGGAACCTATGAAAGTGCCTGCATAGTACCTTCATAGTACTTCCATATCTAGCACCTGCTAGCTTGATCATGGGGTAATACAATCTAGAATAATACTTGTCAATCCATCAAGAAATATTAAACAGTGAAGGCAATCAAAAATAATCTAGCAAATGCATCAAGCAATCAGTTCAGTTCAATAAAAAAGGACAGAGTAGTGATACATAATCAACTATCTGCAACATTAAACTATTGACATGATTTTCTTAACTCTGTCCTTTCTTATTGAACTGAACTAATTGCTTCATGCATTTGCTAGATGATTGTGCATTTGTCAGTGTTGTAATGCAAGATCAAGAGAGGGGTTACATCATTCCATGAAAATTATAACTATTATGGAATGATGTAACCCCTCACTTGATCTTGCATTACAGCACTGACAAATGCACAATGACTATCTTAAAAACATAAGAACCCTTATTCCAATAAATGCTTGTGTACAAATATAGTTTGACAATATATCTAACTAGCCTACCTTTTGCATCTGATGACTAAGTACTACAATATCATGTACTACTATACACTTTATCTTTGTGCTTCATACTTGATATATCCTCGCTGAAATTGTTGTGTTTGTCCACATTTCAGGCCATTGATAGATCCTATTAAGAATAATGGCGTTCTAGGACGGGTAGTTGTGGAGACCACATATTCTCATCTTCTCACAGCTCTTATTGATTGTGTTGTTGTAGCCACAGTAGTGGTGGCCTGAGAAGGCAATGCACAAATGGGTAAATGAAAAAGAAAAGGAAATTCTTTTTATAGAATGGTTATTCATTCCAACGATGTGGATTGTCATGATCAGATTCACATGAGTAGGGGAGCCTTCTTGTGTCTAGTTACTATCCTAAGGCTGAAAAGAACCTTGATAGATACGATACACTTGACGTTAGAAGAACAACTTGTGATGTTCCTCCACACCGTTGGCCACAATCTGAGGAATGACAAGATTGCCCACAACTTTGGGCACTCAGGAGAGACTATCATCCGATACTTCCACAAGGTGTTGAGGGCTATCTTAGGACTCCACAAGGATTGCTTTCTACCACCTAGTCCAAACACTCCTCTTGAAATTAGTGGGAATGAACGTTTTGATCCATTCTTCAAGGTAATTCTTGTGTTGTTATAAATTTCTTGTATGGTTTTTTATCCTTATCATATTATTGGTTGACCATAGAAATGATGGTTGTATCATATCGTATAGGATTGTGTTGGAGCTATCGATGGAACCCATATACCAGCCACCGTCGATGTCAACATGCAGGGTAAATATCGTGATAGAAAAGGTAACATGTCGCAAAATGTTATGGGCGTGTGTTCCTTCGATCATAAGTTTCAGTATTGCCTTGCTGGTTGGGAAGGGTCTGCTGTGGATAGTCATGTTCTAGCTTCAGCTCTGTCAAGAGCAGATCCTCTTGTTGTTCCCCTCGATAAGCCAAATCATAGTTTAATATACTCAAGGGTACAATCAATGTTTCACATTTTAATAATATACTTTATTTATGTAGGAAAATATTTTCTAGTGGATGCTAGATATCCCAATGCACCTAGATTTCTTGCTCCTTATCGGTGTACATGCTACCACCTGAAGGAGTTTTCAAGAGAGAATCCAATAAGCTCTCGAGAAGAGTTGTTCAACCATCGATACTCCTCTCTTAGAAACTCAATAGAGCGTACATTTGGTATTCTCAAGCAGCATTTTCCAATCCTGAGGCATGCCACATCTTATCCTATCATGACACAAGCCCATATTGTATTAGCATGTTGCATACTACACAACTACATTACATTATAGGATGGCATTCCATCAGAAATTATCACTAAAGAGGAAGATGATCATGATGGGATAGATGTACCAATGCTGGAGACATATGGGTTATCTCAGCGTGATAGAGACCAGTGGGCACAATTTCGAGATGATATAGCAAGTAGAATGTGGGAAGAGTACAGATCCCGAGAATAGTTGTTCTTTTATGAGTCAAGAGTACATGATGGTTTCCTTTTTCTTATGTTTTTCTCTGCAAGCATTGGACTTTTATGGGTCAATGTGTTTTATTTGATTAACCTGATGTATGAAAATATGTTGATATACATCATGGTTTCCTTTTTCTTCTGTTTCTATCTGTGAGTATTGGTCTTTTATGGGTCAATGTTTATACCATTAACAATAATTTGTATACACAGCATGGCATACACAAAATTAATGATGAGCATGGATGATATTGGTAACATGAGCCAAATATCTCCTTCCTCAAAGAAGATAATGTGGACAAAGGAAATGGAACACAAGTTTCTAGACTTGCTCCTCGAGCAAGTACAACTGGGAAAAAAATGTGACGGAGGCTTCAAAAAAGAAGCATGGTCCACCATTGAGAGGTGGTTCAACACTGATATGAACCTCAATCTATCAAAGGAAAACTTCAAAAATAAGTTGAAAACCTGGAAGCTTGCATATAGAGTGATGAAAGAGCTAAGGAATACAAGTGGTTTTTCTTAGAATGAGGCAACTCAGTGGATGGATGCTGAGGATAGCGTATGGGATGAGCTTCTGAAGGTAGGGTGATCTCTCTACTATTTTGATGGAAATAATATTGCTTTCTTTTAAAGTTAATAATGAAAGACAAATAACCTAATCCATTTATTTATGCCAACATGCAGAGAAGAGAGTTCAAAAATGCAAAAGTGTATAAGAGGCAGCCCTTCCAATACTTCAATGAATTGGGTGCCATTGTGGGTAATGACATTGCTGAAGGTAATGTAGCTACGATGGCCCTTGAGACTGAAGAAGGGAACCCTATGGAAGAGCCATTCAATGTGCATGATGAAGAGGACCTTGGTTTCAATATACATCTTGATAGTGTTGTTGATTTGGACAAAGACCCTTATCATTCCAATCAGTCTACTGCAATAGCAAGTACTAGAGGGACTCCTACATCATCAATCAGAAAGGTGGGAAAGAGGAGGAAGGAAAGTATGGCCGCTTCCTTGGATTCCATGTGTGAAACAATGAAGAAAATAAAAGAGGGCATGAGCAACGTTCACCTTGTCAAAATTGATCAATTTGCTCACGACAATGCTTTGACGGATGCATATAACACTCTCAAATCCATCCCTAGATAGAGTCGAGGTGTATTCCTGAGGGTATACGAAACCTTCGTGGGTGAACGTGAAAGAGCCAAATAGTTCTTATTGATGACTAAGGATGAGAGAGTGGACTGGATAGTAGCCACATATGGTGGATTATAGTTATTTTCTACATACTTTATCAAACTTTATAATGAGTTGAAACATTATCATACTTGTTCACATACACTGATACAATTGTGTTTTCGTTGATGATTGTTTATTATTGTTTATGGTTGATGATTGTTTATCAAACATAGTTTTTGTTTATCAAATATATTCTGAGATAGTGAAGCTGTAAGGATAGTTTCCTAAAGACCCTGTATCTGTTGTTGAGAACTATTGCTCATTGTTGTGACTGCATTGGACTATTTCTCATTGTGACTGCATTGCATGTTCAAGATGTTACCAAATCTTACCTTATTAATTGTTTGAGGATTGTAGTATATTTAAGTGTTTTTCTTTTGACAGTGCATTTGATCATTAATCTGCTTTGTGCATTTGATTTAACAAGGTTATCAATATATGGATACAGTGGTATACAGTGGTAGATGGCTTTCTCTAGGAAATTTATATGAGATTATTAGAATGAATACAGTGGTATACAGTGGTATTCAATAAAATCAAAGTACCCATTGGTATATAGTGGAAATTTGCAATGATTCATAATTTACAAACAAAGTTCTCTTAACAAGTGGACTAACAGTTTGTCTATATTTTTATGATGTTGATTCATCTATAAGAAAGATGCATTGCATGTTCAAGATGTTGTTAAGTTTATCCACTGATTGGATTGTATGCCAGTGGCTGTGAACATCAATCACAAAGTATCATTTCTTTTCCAGCTTGTCTACATTTTTATGATGTTGATTCATCTGTTAAGAAACAATACTTTGTGATTGATGTTCACAGCCATTGGCATACAGTCCAATCAATGGATAAACTTAACAACATCTTGAACATGCAATGCATCTTGAACATGCAAGGCATCTGAAGATGCCTTGCATGTTCAAGATGTTGTTAAGTTTATCCACTGATTGGACTGTATGCTAGTGGTTGTATAACAGTATACACTGGTATATCTCCATTACAAAATATAGTTTGTTAGCACTCTTATGAGAAATGGAATTCAAAGATATTTATGTTGGAAAATCCTTTCATGACAATAAGAGTATTGCAGGCAATAGTTTTTGTTTAACATGTTGAGAAAGACAAGGCAACTAGCATAGAGATAACTCATGGCAGTTTGATTTGTTTGTGATTTCTGGGTCAAAGCAAAATTGTGATAGCAATGCCTACACTCAGATCTGTTGAGGTTCCACACTTGGGCATCCTTATATGTTGATTGTTTTTGAATTGTAGCCTGTGTGTGGCTTTTGATCAGATGAGAAGATATTGACCAAATATTTTAGAATTCAGATTTATATATATCCATTGCATTCATTTTAAAAGTTTCCATTTTTCCATAGATAGGAAAGACCTTGATTTCTAATCATGTCTGAGTACAATCACCTAAAGATTTCCAATATCTCTTTCAACGAATCCATTCCATGTACATCCAGCAAACACACATTCTAAGACAACATTTCTATGAGGTATTTTGACAAACAATTTATGTGTGATGTCTGTATACATGTCCACCATGTCCCATTATATCGTGGCTTGGATAATGCTAGCAAAGGTTATTGAATTATATTATCTTTCATTTTTTTTATGGTCTTTCCAATGAATTCAATATTTGCCCATTCTTTAATGATTACATCCCTGTGAGGCATTCTGATAAAATAATTTGGGCTCTTTGCATTATATGATTCCACATTATACATGCATGTGTGGCCCAACATTTTCAACTATACCATTGATAATCTATTCGAAGGTTCTCAATGCACTTAGAAGGCTCAGACGACTTAATGTCTGGCGATTGCATTTGCTGAAAATTTCTAAATCATCTTCACCAAATTCATTATTCTTCATAAGGTAGATTTATCTGAAATCCTGGTATTGCATTTTGCACAATTTGGCTTTCACAAAGTGTTCTTTTCTTCCTCTCCATTTTGGTTTTTCTCTCCACTTCAAGGTAGGAAACCTTGTTTCTCTCTTGTCCTTTGAATTTTGAGTGCTTTCAGAGGTCCATCAATGGCAGTCATCTCCAAAACCGTGTTTTGATCATAATTAACATATTGTGAAACTTGGAATTTGGAGTTCTGATCCAATGTGGAATGATAGTTTTATTTGTGGTATTTCTATTTGAGGATCATTAAGATCTAAACTCTTCATTTTGTGACCAGTGAAGTGTGCTTGTGCATGATTGTTATTTGTACTTGAAAATTAATCTTTCTAAGAATTTATGGATTTTATGAGCTTAAATATTTCTTTATGTTGCAAAATGTAATAGTTGTGCTCCTAGCTATGACACCAATTAAGTGCACTTGTTGCATGTATGCCTTGCTTTCAAAGTTACTTATTGATAGTGTGGATATGGTATTTTTGCATATTGGTGCATATTGGTTTAATGTTTTGGTATTGCAAGATCTTGTTGAGATCCTCCAATTCTGCATGGGGCTCAATCCTTTTAGGTCAATCCAATCCATTTGAGTTGAATTAATGGACAAACAAGCATGCCCTCCCTTGACCATTATTTTCATTAATGTGCTTTTATAGACATATTAGCTTGCATTTGTTAGTATTGTTGCTTTTAACATGTTTAAGTGGAATACACAAAGGAGTACCACATGATGAATCCTTCATTTAATGAACTATCCATTTCTAGTTCTTCAGACATGATTTTATAAATGTGTTTTGGTAGATGATTGTATTGTTCATGATTCTGTATGTATATACTTGAACCATCTTGTTATTATTGTTGCATTACGAAATTAAGTTAAATAATTCTACTTTGTTCAATGCTCTATTTCATCTTCAATTTCTTTTCATTTTTCATTCATTTATAAAAACCACGTGATAGGTACAGAAACAAAAATGGATAGTTCTGAGACTACACATATGATGATAAAGTGAGACTACACATATGTTGACATTAAATATGTTTGAAATAGCTTCTAGATTTGATTTTGTAGATATTTTTGGCATCAACATTTACAAAAGAACTCTGTGATCCTTCATCAGGATGGAAGAGAGAAAAATGATTGAAAGAAAAGTCCATCATTTTGGTCTGTTGCAATCATTTTGGTCTCTTTCATCCTGATGATGGATCACAGAGTGTGATCCAAAACTATCTACACAATTGAATCCAGAAGCTATTTGAAACATTGATGCCAAAAATATCCACATATGATGATAAAAATGAGCTATATGATTATTGTTTACTATTCATGTTTGTAAACGGTCAATATTTCTGATGGTACTCCTTGGTGTATTCCATTTAAAAATAAACAAGTTTTAATTTTTCTATCATGTTTACTTTGTAGATGTAGGATTGACCATCTAACAATACGGAAAGTAATGGGAAGAATGAGCAGGATATGAGATGGTTGCTCATCGAATGTGGGGCATAAGGGCGTACAACGTGGATTTCCTTGCATTTTTTTATTTAACAGTGTGTTTTCACACCACCATTCAGTTCATGGATATTGTTCTTCCCCAAAACTTCTATTTGATGCTATAGTTGTGTCATTATATTTTTTCTATAAATTTGTAATATCAACATAAATGAAACTTTTTCAATTTGTACTCAGAATATAGTCATGTTGTTATATGAATGAACAAACATAGTATGAATGAACAAAAATTTGTTTGATACAATGTTGATGGCTATGATAAATGTCCCTATGTGTGAGTGTGGTGATGGATCGCGCTGCGTGTTGAAAACGTCACACACACGAGCAAATCCAGATCGTAAATTTTGGAGTTGCAAAAATAAGAAAAAGGTTGTTAATTGCACAATATTTAAATGTTTACAAAGAATAAATATTAGTCATTATAGTGAGACTAACTTAGATTTGAATTGTAGGATGGCGGTGGATGTCAGTACTTTCGGTGGGCCAATGACACCCCGTCGCTGTCTACATCATCTGCACATTCTCCACATATACCTATTGTGGATGACGAGTGCAAGTCTTGCAAAGCGCTCGAGAAAGCTATTGCAAAAGCGGAGGCTACCTATAAAGTCGATGTCATATTTTTACGATGTTTACTTTGTGCAACAATCGTACTATTTAGTTGGGTCATTTGTTGGGTCATTATGCAAAAATAGATATATATGTGAACTAGATGACTTATTTATATTTTGATGTGATATCGAGCAATGCTATAATTATTTTCTTGTTGTAATATTGTTTATGATAATGTATAAAATTATTAAAAAAAAGTTAAGTTTACTGTTCACAATATTGAAAAAAATATATTAAATTTTGTTTATGATTTACTATATAAAAATATAAATTAATAAAAAAAACTATAAATAAAAAATGGACAACAAAAATAAAATATTCAATCAAAACATTATATAATAATTATAAAAACTTAAATTTTCTTATCAAATTCTAATTCCAATTGAAAATGTAGAACCAAACAGAAAATGGATAATGTAATTCCAATTCCAATTTGAAATTGCAAACCAAACACATAAATAGGAATTTCTCACTTCCAATTCCAATTTCGAAAATAGCAACCAAATGCAAAATATGGATTGTCTCAATCATCTTCTAGATCAACCAAATGGTCCAAGCTATCTTCCGAATACACAAAACCGAAATTTCAAAACCTGATTTTGAGATAATCAGATTTTGTCTCAAATTCCAATTCTGCAAACAAAAGGGACCTTATAGATGTTGTAATTGACCTTGACGTCCACATATTGCCTTATCTAGTATATCCTTATATACATACCTAGAGACGCATAGCCAAGGGTCCTATAAACAGATTCCTTGTTTTGGCGTATACTCATGTCCAATTGACATTTCCTCTCCCCTCTTCTCTACATAAATGTGAAAACATAAACAACGCACTCTAATTGTTTAGAAAGAGATGCTGTCCCATGGAATGAGATGATTACAGAACTATGCACAAAAGAATTTGTTGAAATGACTAAAGAAACCTTAAAAAAAAATGCACCTGGCAGGCATTTTCAGCCTCCAAGGAAGACAAAGAGACAATGTGGAATATAAACCGCCGCTAGAGGCCAATTTATGTAATTAAATTTATAGCTGATTGAATAAAATTTATGTAATTAAGCTGCAATCTTTGTGTGAGGGAATTTCAGTTTTGCAGCAGAAACTTGTCTGTCAAATGAATCTGTGTTTTAGATGCTTGAGGAGTTATTTTTCCTGCATCAGAATCAAGATAAAGTCCCTATTATTACATGCACAGCCAGCAATTCATCCCATGATAATTGTCATTTACTTTAACACTTAGAAAGAATACGTAATAATTGAGTGAGAATTTCAATGAAGACTAATCCAGTCAAAGGTAGGCCCGCCGGCTGGTTTTGTCGTTCTACAACAGAATTAAAAGATACTTATTTCTTATTATTAAACATATTTTTCATTTTGTTGTTTATAATTACTCCTTACCTTCAGGAAATTATAGTCAATTATATTTTGTGGTTGTTTCCTTAGTACTAGTATACTTCTATTTTTGAAAATTTGGGCAAAGGATACTAAGAGATATCAAATTTAAAATGTTAAAGAAGAATTAGTCGAATTGTAATAATGACCCTAACTCTAATTGAATCTTGACTAAACCTTAATCTTAATCTCGAATCATGACTAAACCTTAATCCTAATTTTGAATCGTGATTTAACTCTAAATTAAATTGAACACAATTAGTTCAAAAGATTAAATATAATCCCATTACCTTGACAATGTAGAATTAGGAATAAGTATTAAAATACTCAAAGTATAAGACAATTTTGATTTACCATGGGGTGCATATAAATGGCCTCAAATGAACACCTCATTAAAGGATGGAAAAAATCCCTATAAATATCTTGCCCTTGCAATAAAATTTAATTTTATGTATAAACATTTTGTGTGAGAAACCTCAAACTAAAAATAAATAAAGAAACATTACTATTGTGAAACTATTCTTTCAATTTTTATTGTAAGCTCAACCGACGTGATTCTCTAGAAGTGCTCAATAGTACATTAACAAGATCATTTGAAGGATCAACATAGAGAGAGAAAAATATGCAATATGTTTCAATTCTAAAGACCTATAAAAAAATAAAGATTAAAGGAAGAAAATATGTCTAGTTTACAAATCTTTTTTTACTTATAATCATCTATTTAACATATACATTCTTAGCAATATACACAAATTATAGATTAATGTACAAATAGACCTGCTTACTCATCAATCCAATCTGAATAGATTTTGTTGATTTTGGAGATGCTCTTTTGGCCTCCTGATAGCTAAATTTTGTCATTATTACTGCTAACTATATCTTCTAGGACTTATGTATTGATGCCATATCTGAACTCTTAGTGGTAGGAGAGCGAAATGTGAATCTGCATGTCTAGAATAGTATACAGGTATACTAAACTACTGGAACGGCTATGGGTGTTTTGAAGGCAATATTTTAAAAAGTGAGGGTTTTCATTTAGAAAAATAATTTCAAATCTATTTTGTGCTCATGTATAGTGTAAACTCAAAACAAATTCATTTTTAAAAGAATTTAGTAGGAAATCAATTTATAGGCAGATTTGATGAAAAATGTATTTTCAACCTTTACTGGCTAGTAACTGTGGGATTTCTTCTCCATTCTTTCAATGGCTTGGAGATCTTTTTTGACCAATCAACATGGTGCTATAAAATGCTATGAAATCCAACATCTGTTGTTACACTCAAATGCTTTTAATAGTCCAATTTCCTCTTGAGAATTCCAATTGTTTCATCTTCTACAATAAAGAGATATGTAACTGTCGTGATTTTCTTTTTTATGTATAGGGATCTGATCGCTCCTTGGAATGTTGTCACTGTAAAGATGCCTCTCAACATAATTAATATGCCCAAATCAATTCACTTCTCAGAGTGGGCCTGCTAACTATCTGCCACTTTTATTGTTTGGGCCATATTGAGAAAAAAATTAATGGGGATTTTATAGTTTGCTCCATTGCCATGGGGTGCATTGTGTTATATCAAATTATATTATTTACTAGCAATCGCACCTTGGTGTGCAATGGGTACGCCGTATTAATGTTTCTATTATTTATCAATTAAAAATAGGTATTTTCTTTTCAAATCTTTGAATCTAAAATCGCATTACGTTGCAACAGTTATAGACTTTGGATACAACTAATTCCTGCAAAAATAATAAGTGTTTCATAACCAAGAAGTATGCATTTAGTATTTTCTTTCTTTTTTTTTTTAAGTTCAAAATTGTAAGTATGCATTGGCAATGGACTTCTCTGCAAACCGAGTAAGTTAGTAGTTTTAGAGGATTACATTAGGGTCGATGAGTACTTCTTCCAGGGGGTTCAAATCATCGAACCAATAAAGGTGTTCGAGTGCGCGTCAAAGCACACCCTGGTAATTACTTGTGAGAAGATCAATACTTGGGTAGAATTTACAAGTTGTTTGGGTTCCTGTAGGTATTTGCTCCCATACAATCTTTCTTATACGTTCATGTATGGGCATAGACAAATAGGCTCCATGTGGTCCCCACCTTTGTATGACCTGTTGGTTCCACAATGTGTTTGAGTTTGATGCGAAATGCAAGCAGTAAATGTGACCATGATAGCAAAGGTTTTGCAAAGATGTTGTATTGTTTTGTGGAGCTTGAAGTAGTTTCTCTAACCATAACTGTCCTATGCCTTGTATCAAATTGGAGTATTCGGTTTCGGATGCTATTGAAGCTGGCTGAAACTATATCTCGATTGAGATATGATGCATCTTCGTCGTATTGCATGTCTCACAAGTATTTATTTTTGAAATATATGGATCCCTATAAAAGTGGGAAAAATTTCTCTGCTATATTGGATGACATGTGATTAGTCCTTTTTCTTGTAGTAAGCTTTCTGCAAATAATAACCATTGATATGAATTTGTGTTTCTTATTATTTATTACGTATAGGAAATAGACAACTGTTGATAGGCTTTTGTTGAAACATATAAAATCAAGACATTTTTTTTGGCAATTCTATTTGGAATTACATGTGCAAGTACTTTTTTTTTTAATAACATTATAAATGCAAACTAAATGTTATTATGTGCAAAATGATTTGTTTTGATGTATCGAGTAGGAGAAACTGGGAGTCTTCCAATAGCAAAAGGGACATGTATTGTAGAGTATTATCTTGAAGTTTGTGGGAAAAAAGTGAACATAGCACAGTAGTAGCAACTTTTATATACATAAATGTAACTGTACATAATGAGGTTCAATTGTCTATTTTATGCAACCTTAAGTGTTGTGACAATTATGCTCTATGTCTATTCTCCTTCAAAATGATTCATTTTGATGCTAAGTTCATAGTACTTGTAATATATTTCTTTGATGAAAGTGCACAACCCCTCAATTTTACTACACCTATCCAAAAGCTCTACGATGTCCGTTTCTTCGACAACAGGTAGAATATTGCATCCAGGTTTGAAGTTGTGCACAATATCATGGCAGGTGGTCGAAAGAATCGAAGAGAGACTCAAGACATTTCTTTCAAAGCATTTTGGTTTATTTATAAAACAACATGAAACTGCAAGTTTAGTGGTTGATTCTATTGCAACTACGGGACTGCTAACACTTTCATTTGAATCTCCACTAAAGACCTGAATGATTTTAGGGGTATTTTCATTTGTTGTCATCTCAAGTGAAACCAACGAATATAAATTTGTATGAGTAGTAAGGTAAAGAATACGTAAACATATTAAAGAAGAATATCAATGTTGAGAAAAAAAATTCCAAAACCTAGGCATATATATATATTAAATATATCTAATATAAGTGTATCTAATAAATATAAATAATTAACAATATTTAAATATTTTGTTTATTTAATATATAACAATATAATTATAGTACATATTTTATAGAGGCTAAATTTATAACATAATAATTGAGAATGTTAGTTGTACTTAATATGGAAAAGCAAGTTTATTAGACAGGCACAAGTGAAATTAAACATTTGAATTAGGAACAAATGAGGTTCCTATCTTTTTTGTTTTCTTTATTTGCCCTAAGTTTCCATAATTCAATCTCATGGATGCTCATGGTTTGAGCTCACCTTTAATTCTAATTTTCTTTGTTTGTTAGTACAGTCTACTGACCATGGTTGGGTCCACCATTTTACGATTCTAATAACATATCATCTTCCTCATTCGCTATACTCTCTACCCAATCACCATTTATTTATTTATTTATTTATTTATTTATTTATTTCTATGACATTATATATAGTCTTTATTTTATAATACTTTTTCATTATAGTTTTTTTTTTTTACTTTATATATTTTACATCTAATATAATACGTAGTAGCAATAGAAATAATAATATATTATAAACAAATATATAATAAGATAATATATATTATACTTATTATTTTTGTAATATATTATTAAAATAATAGAATAAGATAATAAATATAGTAACTATTATTTTTGTTATTATATTATTACTATATTAGATTATAGTTTTTTTTGTTTTTTAATTTACAAATAATATCTAATAGTACTATATAATAGTATATTGATAAAATTATATAAAAATTATCTTAATATTATTAGTTTTTTATTTTATAGTATCAATATGAACTAATTTAATATTAATGTTGCGATAAAAATAAAAATACTAATTATAATATTTTTATAGATTAAATTTTAAACATATAAATAAAAAATGTAAAGATATAAAGATAGCAAAATATAATAATAATAAGATAAATTTTTATAGAAGATAATATGCAAAGAAATAATATTAGTTATAATATTCTGATATAATAATGACAATATAATAAGGAAAAAATTAACAGTTACACAATTTTATTTTAATATCATCATTAATTATAATATTTGACATTATATTTTATTAAATAATTAATATTTTGCTCTAATAAATAAACAGTGCTAGTAATTTCCCTGAAGCAAAATATTTAATTGAATGAGGTCCAACCAAAACTCATTCGATCAAACACACTATTCAATTGAAACCTTCTACTTCTTAATTAGATTTATGTATTAAATTTTATCCACACTATTCAATTGACACTTAACTATACGGAGTACCCATTAAAAATGAAGATAAAGCTTCATAAATAAAAATGAAAAAAACCAAAACATGCTTATGACTTCGGAACTAGGAAAACATGTTTAAGGCAATTCAAACCTTCAACACTATATAATGTATGCATCAATATAATGTACCTATCCTTGTGAGCATCACCTAGGTGCAATGAGTGCTTATTTCCAACCACTACTTCTTAATATTTTTTTTATACCAAATTGAATTCATGACAATTGAATTTTGATAGTAAAATCACAACTTGAAAATGGTCAAATAAAAGTGGATATGAGAACACATGAAAAATGTAGATATAAGTGTAAGTAATATATGATTAAATTTAATATATTAAAATATAAACAAATACATATGTGATGAAATGTAAGTGTATTTTAATAATGTGTAAAAAAATAAGTGATAAAGAAAGGTACACATAAAATTTACTAAATTTATTTTCCACAACTACCTCTTATATAATTTTTTTTTACTTCACATCCACTTAAAAAATTGTCAAAAAGAACCTTAAATATTAGAGCCATCTAAAAATTATTTTAAATACTACAAAGGGGAGAGAATGGCCATATATGTATTTTGATCGCTTATAGTGATGGATTAGTTTCTCGTCTTGAACATGTAAATATTCTCAATATGGCTATTTGAGTACTTGATCTTGATCATAAACTTATGCAACCACGAAAATTGTTTACCATACGAAGGTGAAACACTTAGTTTTTTTTTCAAAAGTTTGGTAGTTTTTTTTTCAAAAGTTTGGAAAAAGTGTTATAAAGAAAAAGATTTTCGTGGCTGGATAGCCACTACCGTGCATTCTACACGTAGCGTAATTGATATAAGATTGGTGGGAATAGAATGTCTGGTGAACCTTGGGAATAACGAGAGAAGGCACATTAAGCTAGATCTCTTGCAGTGCGCTACAGGGTGGTGTGGAAGTAGTTTGGACCGTATAAATTGTTTTGTCTGCATCTGATTGGCACTGCAGATGGATACAAAGCTCTCCACCACTACTGAGCACTGCTCCAGAGGCATGGGTGGGAAAAACACCATCTAGAAAGTTCTCCAGCGTTACCAACATCATTGTGGGCACAACTGGCATTTAGGGGGTTTTTTCTAGCATGCAGGTGAGACACGTGCACAAAAGACGTCAGAAGTGTTTATTTGTAAGCCTTGTGATAGTAAAACACATTATACAGAGGGCATTCCCACCTATCCTCCTCGGTTTGTTTGAAACCCCGTAAAGCTCTTGCGCGCAACAGTATCTTCAAACCCGCTGTTAAGAGGCTCTCTGCTGGCTAGGCCCTTTTCTTCAACAGACAATTCCACCCCAATCCAAGTGGAAACCACTATTCCATTCACCTCACACCAGATCGAACCCCACTCACACATAGTGTCGACGACGGCTGATGAGCTCCTAAAATTCTACCGTGATATGTTTTTAATGCGGCAAATGGAGATCACGGTTGATTTGTAAAGAGAATCAGCCGTTTGCCACTTGTACGACGGGCAGGAAACCATTTGCGCAGGTATGGAGGCCGCTATTACATGAATTGACTACATTAGTATGGGCTACAAAGATCAATTTTTTGGGAGGGGGTCCGCGGCGGGACGCTTGTGGAGGTTTTTGCAGAATTGATGGGGAGAAAGGATGGCTGCGGCCTGGCTTTTGCGCAAAAGTATGATAAGGCGGAAGCGGTTACCTTTACCATGTATGGAGATGGAGCCGCTAATCAGGGCCAGCTCTTCGAGGTGCTCAATATTGCCACCTTGTGGAATTTGCCTGCCCTTCTTGTTTGCGAGAACAATCACTCTAAGATCTCAAAATTAGATTCACATTATTTTCTATCACTTTGTATTTGGAATGTTTTCCTTGAGGGGAGAGCTTCGGCTTAGATGCCATCCATCATGTTCTTGTTTCCGAGCATAATCGTTGTAAGATTTCAAAATTAGCTTTAGTGTATTCGTCTCTTTGAATTTGGTATTTAGTTTTTGTAGCGAACGTCCGCTTAGATGTCATCCATATGATACTTTTTGGGGGGTCCATTTAATGGGGTAAGTTAGAAACCTTGACAGAGTTGGGTGTTGTATTTTAATCTAGGTTCTGCTTCGTAACCACAATATATATTTACCTAAATAGAACTAAGATCTCAACGGCTTCAACGCGTCGCTGGCTACAACTGCTAGGTATTGGGATCCAAATGGATTCATGCCTATTATTCTTAATAGTGGTCATAATATAAGGGCCTGGATCGACTATGACGGTGCTTCCCAATAGCTGCACATACGCATCGCAGCAATTGGACAGCACAAAGCTCATGGATCTCAAATCAAGAACCGTGGATAGCGCCAGGACGGGACACGGAGGTTTCAAAAAATTATGATGTCATGCGGAGGTTGTGAAATGATTTGACAGGAAAACATTGACATGTAAAGTGGCAAGTAAAAATGAACGATTCAGATGACTTCAATGTCCATCATTCTATCTACAGAATTTACAACCGTCAAATGAAATTTTTTGCCTAAACGCATTCATAGTGAAACACCTACGGCGTAATTAGTTTTTCTCCAAGTAGATATACTTATGCAATTGTCTGGTGCAATTAAAACTATTATAATATATTCCTTGATCAATAGGAGCAAATTAATTTTTGGTGTGCTTATTTTGTTATATAGTTGGGTTTTTTTAGCTTTTTTTTTATAATTTTAGTAAAAGTTAATTTTCTTAAATTCCGTTGGCTGTGGTGGAATGGCGGAAAAGAGCAAGGAGAAAAATAAAATTTTGAAATGAAAATTGTAAGAAATTTTTTTAACTCTAACTATTGTCAAGAGTCTTTAGCACAAATATTTGGAAGCCTATTCACATTAATTGTGCATTAATGCAACATTTGTGGTTACCTGCTATGGTTTTCACATATTGCAAAAGCTACATGAAATTATACAAATGTATTAGGGAAGACGTTTGGGAACCTACAATCTCTCAAAATCTTTTTGTCTGAGCTCAAATTGTCTGGGTTAAAGTTTTTGGTTGCAAGGGTTTTGGAAAGAATTCAATAATTTTGTAGATTATGAGAGGTATTTCTTTGAAGCTTTAACTATTATATTTTGACATGCATTTCAAAGGAATAGCTTTATGTATTTCTTCGATGCTTTAATTATCATCTTTCAGAAGAGCCAACAATAGCCATGTACAAAGATTTTTCGTAACAACAAGCTTTTTCAAAAGAGAAATTAAAATATTTTTCAAAAAACAATTGTGAGGGTTTCTTTGATTTTTAGCTTTTGTTTGAAACTTTTAGGTTTAAAGTCATTTAATTTTTTTGAGTTGTTTTCTAAGGGCTAAAATATTCATATTTCTATCTGTTTGTAGGTACAGAGCTTAAAATTCTCAAAATCTTCTTTTCTTTGTCGTAATTGTTTCAGTTAAGTTTATAGTGGTGAGGAGTTTGGTAAACTTTTGGTTATTTTCTATATCGTGAGAGGTATTTCTTCAAAGCTTTAATCATCATCTTTTCAAGTGCTTTATGAAGGAACAAGGGTTTCTTTATCTCTGGGTTTCTTTTCCTTCGAAGGGTTTCTTTGATATTTTGGTTTTATTTATATAATTTACTAAAACTAAAATGTTTTTCTTTGTCTCTAGACATGTATTAGGGAAGAAATTTGGTATTGTTTGTAAGTGGTATGTGATGTGCATTAGAGGGTTTATTTTGTTACTGTCTACTATTTGATATTGAGTGATAAAATCTTTATGTTTCTCTACATTTGTAGACAGTGAACTTAAATTCTCTCAAAATATATTTTCGCTGAGTTTAAATTATATGATTTAAGGTTCCTAGTCAGAAGGGTTTCAGAAAAACAATCAGTAATTTTGTAGATTGTGAGAGCTATTTGGTCCAAGCTTTATTTGTCAAATTTTCAAGTGCATTTCAAAGGAATAGTTTTATGTATCACTTGAAAGGTTTAACTATTTTTACTATTTGGTATTGAACAATAAAACCTTCATGTTTCTCTACATTTGTAGACAAGGGACTTTAAATGTCTCAAAATCTTTTTTCTTTGAGTTCAAATTGTATGATTTAGGGTTTTCAATCACAAGGGTTTTGGAAAAAATATGGTGATTTTGTAGATTGTGAGAGGTATTTATTCCAAGCTTTATCTATCATCTTTTCAAGTGCATTTTGAAGGAATAGTTTTACATATTTCTTGAAAAATTTAACCATCATCTCTGAAAAGAGGCACTAAAGGTAGGTTTGTTTGTCAAGGTAGAAACCTATAACATTTAGAGCCATTGATCAGTAACTAGATGTTCTTCTTGGAAGGGTTTAGGCCACATGTTGTTCTTCTTTGGTTGTGTGCTTTGGTTTTTACATTGTGCAAGCACATTTGAATTAGCTTTATTTGGAAACAACCTACTTTTTAATTTTACTTGTGCACTTGGTGCATAGACAAATTTTTCATTTCTCATAAGTTTTATAATGTTATTCTCCTATGTACTTAGATTATTGGATCATGAATATCTACTTTCCTATAAATCATTGGACAGAATCTTTACGGTATCCCTATTCCAATTTTGGCTACTTTTAGTACTACAAGGTTTGTATCTATTGGTTTGAACTCAGATATATATTTGTATTCAATTTTGCTATAAGGCTTTGGATTCTTGGTAGTTTTGACCATTGATTCTTATTTGTACAAAATACATAGCTCATGTTATTTTGTATATTGTATCTCTATTTTTTGGGGAACTTGTATAGTTTATTTTTTATTAGGTAATGCAGCCAAATAAGGAGGTTGGCCCTTAAAAAAGCTACATCCATACTAGGATTGTTAAGAAATCAGGAGCACTCACAAAAGGGCAAGAATTACAACATAGTGCCACAAACGACACACTGTTAGCAATGGACCATAAACTGAATGTAGCTTGGAAAAAACAAGGCCACATAAGGCCATACAACACAAAGGCCAAGAATGACCCTAACTATAGCACAACCAACAATCCTTGTGTTGTGACAAACCACCAATTGATGAATACATAAAACCTAGCTTCATATCCATCCCTTAGCTACAACACTCCTTTCCACCTCAATAGAAAAGAGGTCCACCTCAAAAGGAGAGGCTAAGAGATAAATTTGCACAATAATGAGCAGACTAATATACCACCAATCATCCAACCAACCATCGAAGGGAGGTCACATAGAGCCATGAATTTTCTTCTTCAAAAGAGTCTCCACCTTCATAGGAGATACATCCACCTCCTTAGGAATTATAGAAGAAGAAGTGAACAAAAACAACCTAACCCACCTCTTGTATAATCATACACTACCCTCATCCATAGGGTCGAGGAAAGCCTCCAAATCCACTGTAGAACTTAACCAAAAATTAGCAACCAGACTACACCCTTGAAAAATGTCACCAATAGACTGGTCACATAAGAACAAAAGACCATTGTCCTAGCCTAATAAAAGAGACAGACCAACCAAAAAAAAAAAAAAAAGCTAAAAGTGAAGACCACTTCCAACAATGCAAAGAAAAAGAAAACATCGAGCTACAAGTAGCATGTCAACTAGACCAACTCTCCAAGTTGGAGAGCTATTGTCACCAATAAGATAGAAAGGAATCCATCCCTACATCAAGATCCCAACAATAATGATCTTCACCATGGACTTGTTGGCCACTTCTATATAAACAAGAAGATCCACCCACTCAGAAACTATTTCCACTCTCCAAAGGATTGGGGAATCATTCCATCTCAAGTGGTTGGGCTCCTATCGAATTTGCACAAAGAGGACTCCAACAGGTGGATCCTTCAAGGGATGAGGGTATCCCATTCAATTCACATTAAAAGAGTAATAAATATTACCTTTTGTCAAAGAGTTAGTCATCAAGACCACAACTCTTGAGGGGCCCTTCTTCACAACATTCAAGAAAGTGCACAGATTGAGACAAGGCTACTATATAGAACCTAGAATGTAGATCTAGTTGCTAATAGAGAAAGTGCATAGATTGAGACAAGGCTATCTTGTGTGCCCTAGTCTTCCCATTGAAGAGTCACTCCCACTAATGGCTAAACATCCATTCAATCACACACATGGCATAAAATGAGATCTCCCAACATAGTAATCCAAGTAAATATTATTGGCATATCCATCAGTAACAACATCATGAGTCTCATCAAAAATAAGCACGGCATGTTTTTGGCATGACCCTCGTCAACCATATTAAAATTTTCATCCATGCATGAAAAAACCATAAGAATTTCATAAAGAAATAATATACATAAGTGAGCCAATAACCAAGGAGATCTCATCAAATGAATCACAATGTCACATCGCTGCCCACAACAATATCACCATCACATAAACCAACAAATTGCAAAAGTCATGCTCTTACATAACAAAATTCAGAAAATTACATAAGAACCCAACTAGGTAAATATGAATCCAATCATAACCAAGTGCAAAATGGTTTGGAATCCATAAACTCAACAACATACCCATCACATTCACCACCACACCCATAAACTTAAAACCAATCTTTTGACTCATTTCATGCAACACATTTTACGGATTCACAAATGGTAAGGCATAATTGAAACCATGGAAAGAGCCAAGGAAACACAAATTGGGGAGACATATACCAATCATGTACATTGAGTGATAAAATATCATAATAATAAGGAATCCAAATAGCATTTCCAATTTTTCCCATATAACATCCAATACAAATGAAATTGAAGGAATGCCCAAATCCGGTTGTATACATTTCACATAACAGTAACTACATACTCTCAATCAATACAAATGAAATCCCAACAAAAGTATTTCAAGATCATAGCAATCCAAATTGATAAAACGAATGACCATATAATTTTTACATTCTTACACATCTAATCCAAACCACAATGATATTTTCCCAAAAACGGATGCATACATGCACACATAACAAAACACAAATTTCAAACCCTATGAATTGCAAACCGGGTACACCCAGTGGTCCTTAATAGATTTGAACCCAAAAATACATTCATTTCAACCATTTAACCTCACAAACAACTTCTGGAAAAGACTGAAAGAGACAAAACCCTCATTTTTGTCAAAATCACTTGAAAAATATGAAATCTACATCATTTAAATTCAAACATATTGGAGATACATTATATTTAAGTAGAAATGTATTTTTAAACATTCTCTTAAAATCACTTGAAAAATATGAAATCTACATCATTTAAATTCAAACATATTGGAGACACATTATATTTAAATAGAAATGTATTTTTAAACATTCTCAAGCAAGAATTTTAAAAGTTTACACAAGAATTGGAAACAAATCATAAACTTACCTCCCCTTGCGCAAATCCAAGAAAATAGAAGAAATAGACCAAACCTCAACTAAATCCCATTTGGAGAAAAATATGATTTTGATGAGAGGAATCCATTAAGAAAATGCCCACAAAAATATTCTCATAAACTTGTAGCTCGATGAATCCAATTTGAATTCAGCCATAGGGTTTCTCAAAAAACTTGATAAAAGTTAGAAAATAAGAATGAATTAATCATAAAACATGCACTTTTTTTATATATTTAAAGCGAAACACATTTACAACATAAATCACATTAAAATTAAATTTAAAATTATAAAATAACATCTAAATGGTGAAATGGTGGGGCTTCTTGCCCGTAGGGCCTACAACCAAGGTTCAAGTCCCCACAGGATCTCTCTCTACTGTGGTTCTGAATTGAGTGTTGTTTGACTTTGACTCTTGGTGAAATAGTGGGGCTTCTTGCCTATAGTGCTTACAACCAAGTCAAAGATTTTAATGGACTTGTCCCTTTGGTGAAATGGTGGGGCTTCTTGCCCGTAGGGCCTACAACCAAGGTCAAGTCCCCACAGGATCGCTCTCTACTGTGGTTCTGAATGGAGTGTTGTTTGACTTTGACTCTTGGTGAAATAATGGGGCTTCTTGCCTATAGTGCTTACAACCAAGTCAAAGAGTTTTAGACCACATCCATGTTCTATTAATTGTGCCCCTACGATGATGGCGAGTGGGAGCGGTAGCAGAGCGGGCGGGGTCCCTGGTTTCGAAGAGGAGGAGAGCGCTTCAGAAGATGAGGACGGCGACCCACGTGGGGGTTTGCAGGATTTTTTGGTGGGGGGCTGTTGCTTTTGCATCTGGTGCCCTCACCTTTCTTCTGTCGAGATTTTTGAGCTTAGGGTTTGGGCTCTCTGCGATGGTAAAAGCTTGGGGGGGTTCTTTTCCCCTTTATTTTGCAGAGGAGATGGCCCCTGTTTCTTCAAAAGGTTTGTGATGGTGAGAGGCTTCTTTGGGTCCTCCTTAGGGATCCTGTCGAGGTGGTCTATTCCTGGGACCCTCTCATGTGGGCCTCTTTCTGGGTTCCACAACTCCTTTCATTTTTGTGGGAGAGTGGTGATGGTTCGTTTGGTGTGGTCCTGTGTGGGATCCCTATTGAGGTGGGGTTGCACACAAGTGCTCTTTGGAAGCTGATGGTTTCTCATCTTCATTACTCCTCTATCTTGCTTCCTATTGAGGTGGAAGCTCATTTTGAGGTGAAGGTTAATTTCCCTCTTAACACCTCTTTCCTGCTTTCTATAGAGGTGGAAGCTCCTTCTGAGGTGGAGGCTCTACCTATTGAAGTGGCTAGTTGATGGATGGAAGAGGTGGGTTGGAGTATTGTTGGTGATCTTGGCCATTGCTGGAGGGTTCTATTTCTGCCAGAGATCTTTGACGGTCTTATCTTTTTCCTAGCAGGTTGTGATCTGGTGGCTTGGGGAGTCTTCCTCATTCCCATCTCTTTGTTAAAGGTTGGGGGAGCCTTTCAAAACCCTATTGTGCTCGGCCTTTGCTGGAGAGTCCTGTTTTTGCCAGAGATCTTTGATGGTCTTTTCTTTTTTCTAGCAGATTGTAATTCGGTGGTTTGGGGAGTCATCCTCATTCCCATTTCCTTGTTAATGGTTGGGGGAGCCATTCAAAACCCTAAATGCTATGGTGCAACTGAAGATTTTCTTGCTCAAATGTTTAAGTTGTTGTTTCTTCTTTGGTTTGGTTCTGATAAGGTGGATTGGCCTTTCTGCCAGCTATGTTGGTTGTTAAAACCCACTCTGGTTATGGGAGCCATCAAAACCCTTATGTCCGGTTTAGGGAGCCTAAAAACCCTAGATATTTGATGGTGTTGTAAAGCAACGACTTTACACTTCTGGCTTCAGTAGCTTGTGCCTTTCTTTGTCTATTTCTTTTGGCTACAGTTGTAATGTTGATTTTGTCTTGTTGGTAGTTATACTGGCTTTACGTGTTGGAGGGGTGCTGTAAGGTTTATCCTTTTTCCCAGTTGTTTCATTTAGTTATGAGCTTATTCTTCCAATCTTCAAGCTCTAGGTTACAGTTCCCTCCAAAAATTGAATGTACATGGTTTCAGGGCCCATTCAAAACCTATTTTTACCTTAATCAAAAACATATAAATTAAAATCACATAATCAAAAGATCAAAATTAACAATTATAATAAAATACTTCAAAATAATATTAGTCGATAATAATAAATATCATTATAAAAATTAACCGATGACTCCGCCCAAAGAGCCAATGCACAAACAAATACACCTAACAACATGAAAACATTATGAACATCACAAATTAATCCACACAAGTAAAATACACAGCTTAGCATACCAAACAAGTTTGTCAATTATTATTGTCTGGTAACTGGCTAGCCAAAATAAACAAAGCGAAAATTGTCATCCAACCAGGCATGAAAGTTACAGTTAAGGGAATAATTTGGCCATACATGATTAACTTTTTATTAACCACCATCGAGGTTAATATTTATAGTGTGTCTTTTGAGCTCACTCATCCCTACCAATTCAAGGGAAGTCGATGTCTTGTACCTATCCACATTGGTATAATAGTCGATGCACATGTGCATATCTGATATCAAACAATGAAGGGGATTAAGACATCAAGTAGATCTCACAATTGAGTGACTATAAATTCATCCCTCTTTGTACAAGAACATCAGACAAGATTAGCTACAACTAGAAACATGAGAAAAATAATAATATTATAAACTTTAGAAGGTATACGTATAGTCCAAAAATGTTAACACCCATAATTAGATGCTTTAGGACCTATTAGGCCCCATTTTGGTGATTTTGAGGTTGGAGTGCCCATTATGCTTTTATCCTTGTGACCTAATTCTTCTTTTCCTACACTTATTCAATGTCCCTAATGTCCTAGTGAAATTTGAGCCTATTTTGCATGGGACAAGTTGCTAGAATTGACCTTTCGTGGGACAGGTCGCCAAAACCTACCTATCCCTAGTGTTTTTGACCCAATTTTTTCCTGGGGCCCGATATTAGGGTCTTCTCCTGTGGTTTTCAATTGTGGTCATCTTGGATCAATTTTGAATCCTAAATGGAGGGAGAAAAGTATAAAAGGACTTCCTCTCCCCTCATTTTTTATGAAATAATCAAGTGCAATCTATCTAGCAAGAAATCAAGCAATCAAGTTGTGCGATTGAGGATTTGGATTCAAGATTTGAAATAAAGCATCCAATTTAAGATCTCCAAGTCTCTATTTCTTCAAGATCTATCAATTCAAAGCCAATCTTCTCCAATTAATGAAATTTTATCTCCCATGATGGCCAAGTAGAGGAATTCTCAATCAATCAAGAAGATTCATTCATCCTTCTCTCTCTTCTTCATCACATGTGGTTATCAAGCATATCTACATTCTTGATCAAGGAGTGGCAATCATAGATCTATGTATTTGCGAGGGAATCCTTATTTCTACATCTATTGAGGAGGGTTTTATGCAAGGTAAATCAACAATCTACTTTTTTACAATATTTCTTTTATGCAATTTCTATCAGATTTCAAGGTTTATTCCTAAATAGGGGTTTGACCAAGGCAAACCCCTTTTTCCCAACCTTTTACCTATTTTTATGTGTGCAAGAACATGTTACAAATCCATCAGAACTTTTTTGGGTAGTATAGGAGTAGTTAAAGGTTTTGTGAAAGTTTCATCTGAAAGTGTTGCGAACAAATCGCAAAACCAAACCTATCCTACATGTACAGGTTGAGTTTCACCCTGTCCCTGCCATTTTTGGCTAAAATTTCTAGGTCAGATGTATTTTGTCCTCTGATTTCAATTTCAGTCAGTTTCATTTCAATATCAATTTGTATCAGTCTATTTTGATCAACTTTTTAGCAAGTTTTCTATTACAATTACTTAATCACTTAATCATTCTCATTTCATTACATCTTTAGTGATGGACACATCTATATTCCTAGTTAGTTTCTTGGGTCACCTCTTGGGCCTATTATGGATACTCTTCCTTCCTAATGCGTAATCAATGAAATGGGGAAGTAATTCACTTAGTATGTTTTATGTTGCATTGCTCCCCATTTTCCTTATAGTACATTTTGGTGAGCCCGACTTATTACATTTCCATTCTAATTTTGGTGTTAGATTTACATTGTATGCATCTAGATCTATAGGTTTATTTTTTTATAAATATGATTTGGTGTCTAGATCTACTTGTGTATGTTGTACATTACATCTTTTAATTTGATAGATAATTTTTTTTTTCATAAAATACTTTCTTTATTTTTTATTGCATATCTTTTTCAAATATTACAAGTGCATTAGATATATATATTTTCTCTCATTACCTTGTGTATGATTTTTATCACTTTGAGTCCTACCTATAGCATTCTTGTTAAGAGAATTTGTAGACTTATGGGTTCCTTTGTTTCCAAGCCTTCTCTTTTTCATAGGAATCTTGATGAGACCAACATGCATACTAGTGACAGCAATCCTATCATGGATAATAACTCTTCCCATTCTTATCATGATGAAAATGAGGTATTAAGAGTTCCTCCTATGCAAGGCAAAAATATTTCCAATGACTTTTATAAATATGAACAATGGCTAGGACAAGAGAACTCTAATCCTAATGTCATTTATTTTGTAGACGGTTTAAGGAAACTAATCCATAGTTATGAACATTGTGTTAACATCTTGCATAGTATTTGTCATCTCATTGATAACAATGTTAATCCTATTAGAGATTGTGCTCAAAATTTAGGTTTTATTCCACCTTCCATTAGTTTTGAGACCTATATTCCTATTTCAACTTCAATTCCTTGTGTGTCCACTTATGGTCCACATATCATAACAACCAAGTGTGTCATGTGTTTCTTTACCTTCATTTATGCTCACTTATAATAGTGTTCCCTTTTTATATCCAATTGTTCCTTCCATTTCTCATAATTCTCTAAATATTTGCAATATATCTCCTCCTACTGTTCTTTCTACCAATTATACCATTAATAGCTTGGCTCAAACTATTTCTTCTTTGCAATAACAAATTGCTTCAATGACGCAATCCAATTTCAATATTCCTACTTGTGACATTACTAGTCCTTTATCTTTGGATATCATTCGTGTCATCATACTGTAATGCATGGAGAATCCTCATCTTGAGACTTATAATGGTAAGGGTGATCCTTTTACCCATGTCAAAACCTTTCAAACCTTGTGTAGTGATTTCTCTCATAACCATAGGTTCATGAAATTTTTCCATGAACCTTTTGGAATAAAGTCTTTCAATGGTATTGGTATTTGCCTCCTTATTCTATTGATTCATTCCAAAGTCTTGCCAATATTTTCATTCAACAATTTCAAAACAAAATCGGTCCTAAGATTTCTTTGACTAGTTTAATACATTGTAAAAAAGGTGTTAGAGAAAAAGTGACTGATTTCATTGGTAGATATAAGCATGTGCATGCTCAAATTTCTTATCATGCGCCTAATATTTATATTAAACAAATTTTTATTTCTAATTTACAAAAAGACATTAGCTCGATAAGATCCTACTTTTTGTTCTTCTCTTTTTTTACTCAATTATGTGCAATGCTTCATTATTATCAGCTTCAAGTGAGCCAGTTTGAGAGCAATAATCCAATGGATCTAGTTGATAAGAGTGATGTTGCATCCAATAATTTTAACAAGTTTCTAAAACAAAATGACATCAAAATCAATAATTCATCCAATAATGTTGATGAACAAGTGGTGACAGCATCCAAAGGTATGGCTCCTTTGTCATATTTTTTTAGACTTGCTCAAATTTTACTCAGCTCTCTGAATCTTTGCATAATGTGACGTTGAAGTTGATTAATGCTAAAGTGTTAACTCTTCCTCTTATTAATCCTATTAACACATCCAAACCATTACCTAAACACTCTGATCATAAATCTTTTTATCAATACCATCGTCAATCTAGCCATGATACTGAAAAGTGTTTCCATTTGAAATCTGTTGTTCAAGAACTCATTGATTATAATGCTATATTTGTTGAAGGTGTCAATGATCCAGGAAACAAATTTGTAGAACCTCCCAACCAAAATTCACAAATCTATACCAACCTTTTTCCATCTCATTTGACCAATACTGTTGAGTCTACCCAACATTTGTCTTCTTCTTCCACTCATGGTGTTGACTATGATGATAAATATAATGAAGCCAATAGCGTTGTCAACCTCATTGATCAAACTGAACCTGAACTTGAGCTTTGCATTACCTTTGACCCTATTAAAATAATTAAAGAACCTAATGGTCCTCTTTATATTGTCACAAAGGTTAATGGTCATCATTCCTATTGTGTCCTTAGTGACCCTACTTACATGGTGAATGTGATAACTAAATAACATCTTTTTAATAGATAATTGCAATGTGATTTTATGATAAATGTGATGTTATGATCCAAACTTGCAATGGTTTCCTTTATCCTTCACACGGTTCTATTTCATTTTCTATCGAAGTTGGTGATAAATCTTTATATGTTACCTTTGTTAGAAAGCAAAGATCCCCAAGATAACTAAGAGGGGGGGAGTGGTGAATCAGTTATCTGATAATTAAACCATTTATCAACTTCAACAGATGTAAACCATATAATCAATGCAGTAACCAACCATAGAAAGATAATCATACACAATGACACAATAACATAAGATATGTTAACTAGGGAACCTCTTGATCAAAGAGTAAACCCCGGTGGGAATGATGCCCACAAAATGATGCACTAATATGAAAGTTCCTTGTGAAAGGATGGACCCTGTTAGGTGTCTTATGAAATATATTCAATACATATGAATCTCTATTAGGATATTTTGAATCCCTATTAAAAGATTCTAACCCGGTTAGGAGTTATGGAAGACAGAAGGACCCACTGCCCAAACAGCTTCAAGGCAAGATCTTTGAACTCACTGTCCAACAGATCTTAGGATTATTCAACAAAATAATATGAAATATGTTACCTTCTTCACACTGTGCCAAAACCGCACTCTCTGCTACACAAGATCACAAATCCAGATCTCTGTACTTCACAAGTCTTCCTTCATCACTGAATTAGCTCTTTTCTTCACTTCATGCATACATTCGCATCACAACTTTCACAACTATTACAATCCCTTTTACAACAAGGAAAACATTCCTTCCTTTATACCACACTCAAATAATTACAAATGAGTCGGCATCCAAATACAAAATAATAATTTCAACACGCTACATCAAAATTACATAAAACTGTCAGCTTCCAAATACAATAACTTTCCAATCGTGTGACCTCAAAGTTTGCGCTGTGAACCATGTCACCATCAATGAGTCTCAAACTTCCCTTTAACTGCGCAAAATCAGATTCCATCCCGATTAGGAGATATCCTCCGATTACCAAAAATCGCTACTCGGGAATATTGCCAGAATACTGCTTCCACCAAAATGCTTATAACTCTCATGAATAAATGAATTTCTTTTTGCACTCTTAACCATAGGCTAATAACACACCAAAGAACATACCATCAACTGTGCATAACTCAATTTGCAATAAAACATGTGCGCAAAACAAAACTGTGCCTGCTTCTCTGCTAAACTCCAGAATATCACTGTGTTGACATCAATGACAATCATAGTCATGAATGCAACAACCACTGCTACAGAATGACTGCCAAAGGCTTCAGCATTCATTCCTAACAACCTTCATAGTGATTCCAACTTTGGATCAATTTCAAGTCGAACTTGGTCTTCGTTGACTTACCTCTATGAAAGCTATAGCCTCTCCTATTCACAAATATTTGAAATTTCATCACAATGGTCAAATCATGACTGTTAAACATATCCTCTATCAGCCTTTAGTTCCTTGAGAGTTTGTTGATCTTGATTTCTTTTGGCCCTCTATACCTCAACCAACTCAAACCCATCATGATAACCTCTTATGATCATATCAAGCCTACAAGATCCAAAATATTTGTGAACTTAGCAAACCTATGGATATTTCATCTCCTTTCTCTGGACATGGAATTCTTCCTAAACCTCCTATATATGCTTATATTACACCTATATCTTATAAACATTCTACCAGTTCTATCTCTCAACCTAGTGTGGTTCCTTTCATTCCTCCCCATAAAGAAAAAAAGGACCCAATGTTGATTGATCCTGAACCAAACACAATTTCTAGAAAAACCAAATGTAACCATTATGCTCATGACCTCTATCATTAACGTTGTGCTAGAGCCCTTCAACATGCTTCCCAAAATATTGCTTCACCCAAAACACCTATTGATGCTTTGATTCCCTTTGATCAACTCATGCTTGAGCCGAAGTGGGAAGTTAACTTTAAAAAAATGAAATTGAACAAATATGATAACTCTATTCGTATCTTGGATTCTGTTACAATTAATTTGGATGAAGAAGATACTCTTGATGATGATGTTTTTGATGTAACTAATGATGATATTCATGCTAGTGATTCTAATGACGTGTTTGAGCTTATTAATATTAATCATGATTAGCCTGCTATATTTTCACAACAATTATCTCTTCATCCTAGTGATGAGAAAAGTGATCCATCTTCATAGCATGGTCCTTGTTCAAAACTGGCTATTATTCCATCTATCATGCTTTATGTGTCTCTTCTTGAATGTTGGCCATCTACCCTAAAAATTACAAACTGAGATGGGGGGCAAGCAATATGCTTGACTATCTCCTCTTGTATGGTGTATTTTTTGTGTTTTCCTATTGTAATGGGCTTCCCCTATAATGTGTTTCATGTTATATGTTTTGTTTATATTTCATTAAACGACCCTTGTTTCTTCGTTGGTGCAAGGTGATAAAGAAATCAAAATGTCGTAAACATTGTTTTATTTGTATCTAGCTTATTCTATATGTTGTTACATGTTATATCGTGCATGTGCCACTGTTCATAAATATGCCTTTATGTTGCCTGATTGGGGATGATGCAAAATGCTAGTTACTTATTCTTTGTGGTCTTTGTGATGTCAGCCCAAAAAGACTCTTCTTTGTAACTCTTACGTGACATTCTTCCATGGTGTTTGTAGTTCTACTACCTTTGTGGGATGTTGATATTTTATTTTGATATAATATCTCATGTATTATCATATGATCATACTGACCCTAGAGTTAGTAGATCTTTCTTGTGCTCTCTTTTTCATGTGTTCATCTCTTGATTTGTCCTTTCTTGGAGGCATCTCATAGTGGAAACGTTTCCTGTGGGTGCATGTATGCTTCGTTAAAGCCATTGCTCTTGTTAAGGTGTTTACAGACATTTTAACATGGAGGCATACACTCCACTTTATGTTTCACATTTTGCACACATCAATGATTCAATACAACCTCTCTTTTAGATGGCTAAGGAAACAATGCTTTCCTTGTGTTCATCCTTTCATTTGGTCCCTAAACAGAGACAAGACTTTCCTTAAGGAATGATCCTCTTTCTTTGATGCTTTCTCAGCTCAAGGGGAAAAGGATTTGGACAACTCAGAATATAACTAAGGTTTGAAGGGTTATACATCTCTAAACTTATGCATTCACAAGCCCTTTTACAAACTTATGCAGTTACAAACTTTAAACAATACAACATACTTCTCACAAGATATATGATTGAAAATAAAATTAGATAAGTATGAAAATTTACATCTATCAATCCTTTTCTTGGTGACACTTTCACCTGATAAGGAACAAAAGCTTTTACAAATAATTTGAGGAATACCTGGAAGAAAAGTTGCAGCAGTTGTATTCTTCTCCTTTTAATTGAAAACTTGAAAGGCTCTTTTAAATCTCAGGTTCATTTTCATAAGAGTCACCACCTCCTTGTAGAGGAAAATTTTCAAACAGCTAGACACCATTTGAATCACTTTATCATTCTAGATTCTTCCACAATGGAGTCGCATAAAAAATTTCAAACTTGATGCAATAAAACTTTCTCCAAGTTAAACTTTCATAAATCTGAAAACACATTTTCAAACTTATACTCTTGACTCTTAATGGCTCTTTTTTAGCAAGTAATACCAAAAACTTCTAGGAAAGATTCTAACAAAAATTTTATATGTACATCCCCAGCAGAGTCGGCGGTTTGCTGGTGTTTCTAAGTGATGGTTCAGATTCACCTAGGGATTTTCACTTTCGTATCAATAGGAATCTGAAATCATTAACCAACTGACGAATGTTTGTTCATAAGAAAAACAAATCCTCCTACACTTTGGGCTCTGCAAAACCTGGGTGGATAAACCCCTACAATAGTCAAGATATAAAACAAACAGCAACTAGCATTGCACATAAACAACAGATGACTTTCAAAAAGATATTCTAGAATACATGGATGTTCTCATAATTGTCTCTATTCTGACTTTTACATATAATAGGCTCAGCTGAAAGTAAAAGAACTCAAACCCACATCAGATAACATGAAAGTAAATTGGTTTGATTGGTGACTTAGATAGGACCAATGCTGAAACAAAGCTTATAAAAACATGACCAGTGCCTAATTAAGGGCAGAAGAGTCAGATAGAAATTCCTCTCATTTGTAACACTTCTAAACATGCTTTGAAGATTATTTGAACATTATCAACCGGTAATAACATGATCACAAATACATACTATGCAACTATTCTTACTAATCCATCAACAAACATAAGATTCTTGTTTTATTTCTCAAAGTAGTTACAATGATCCTTGAGCAGAAGACAATGACAAACAAAAACCCAAGACAACAAATGTGCCTACCAAGTTGAAGAATCCTTGTTCATTCAAACTTAAAGAAAATTACATCTCAGACTGGAGACAACTACATAATAAGACTCAAACATGAAATTCATTTCAAAGCATTAAAGTCATTGCAAGCTCAAGAAACTAACTAAGAATCTGCAATCTAACTTAAGACAACTTTATTATTTACAACAGCTCTGCCTCCACTTGCAGGAATTAGAGAATTTGGAACCACTTGTTAGAGAAAAGAAGAATAATAAATAGAAGGATATGGAAGAAAATGAACCTTCTGAAAAATACATCTGTCCCCTTTGAAATTTCTGATTTGCAACTATACTCTTCATTCGCTTTGCATCAAAAAACTGATTTCCAAAGGTGGAAACCACTTTTCCGCTTTACCACTGATCAAATTTGCCCTTTCTCTATTTGGGTCTGATCTTTTAACTAAAAAATACCACTAATTCTGCTTTTCAATCCTCACTCTTCCCTTGATCTACCTTTGATCTGAAAATGACAACCCCTTTTGTAACTGCTTCCTATGATTTGAAAATGACCTCTCATTCTAAGGTCTGCACTTTGCTATTTCTATGAAGCCTTTTAGATGCAGTTGAAAAGATAATCCATCTAGAGAAACAAAACTTTTTTCATTGCTACACATTTGTTAATAAAACCAATGCTTATATTTTCTTCCTTTTTAAATATACATCTTTTATATGTGCATCTAAAAATAACATCTGATTTTGGGTATGTATTTGTATGTATTATAGCTAGAGGCATGTCCCACTTTTCAACTATCTATTCTGCTAAAGATACTCCCAGTGCATACAATGTTTACCTTTTCACTTTTCTCTTTATCTCATCTACTGAGAGTTTAATGAATAAAATCTTAATCTTTTGCACACTTTGTGTATCACCATGAAAAATGAAAATAGCCCTACCACTGTTGCCAATTTAAAATCTAGACCTTTTCACTCACTTCATGCTCTACAAATTATGTCAATGCTATTGGCTATGAGATGACATAATCTTGAGGCATTCCAAACTCAAACATTTGATAGATGACCATACTCTATTTCATAGTTTCAAGCATAGAAAACACTGGCAAGGCTAGAAGAACTTCGATTTACAAAGCCGATTGTGAATGCTTCAAAGTTTTTCAAGTCTATTTCCCAAGTCATTTTGTGCTTGCCCTACGGTCAAGGCATTTCACCAGACAACATACCCTTCTATCATGCTTTGGCAATCTGTCAAATCCTGCGTTGAAGTTTTCATTTTATGCGATCATGGAGGAAACTAGGAAAAGTTGTGGTATGTGCTTTGATGGACACTCAAGCCCATACACATTGCTCCTACATTGTGCCAAACACCTAAATCTCTATTTCAAAGAGGATTCAATCATGGTGTGGGCAGAGGGATACCAGAATTGGCTGTTGAGTCTATCTTTACATCTGCAAGTCGTATTTGCTTTGAAAATTTCCAAAAACATTTTCTACAAATTCATTTTGTTGAGTCATTTTTTACAATAGTAGCATGTCCTGAACACGCGTGTAGGCCCCTTTACCTTTTCCAACTAACTCACGGGTGCGTATCTCTGCATAATTTTGAGCAATTTTGTGAGACGACGCATCAGCTTTGAAACAACAGCCATGTTTTGTTTATGCTTTGGAGGACGCCATTCACTATTTTGTGGCTCCCAAACTATCATTTCCCTCTTGACAATTTTATTTTGGGGCATCTGCTTGATTGTCTTTGACGCTTCCCCATCAAATCCATTTTGTGCTCCCCTACATCACTATATTTGCCATCCTAAATCCACCACTTGAAAGTAGACTAAAACCCCAAATGTCCCTCCTCAACAGCCAAGGCTAGGGCACAAATTCTTTCCCTCCCACTTATCCGTGCACAACATCCATCTGACTTCCCTTTTCCAGCGGAAATGCGGGGAGAAAAGTCCCTCCGGTTCCCTGCCTACCCCGCTTCTTCGCGGGTCAAAACCCATTTCCCCCTTGCCCTCATCGAAGTTACAGGTGAAATTCCTCTTGTACTAGCTTTCCCCCATGTTTCCAGGAACTTCTTCCATCCTTATGCTACTTTTGGCTATGCAGGGGCCAAAATGCACCTGATTAGACTATTTGTTTATATTTTTTAAATAAATTAAAAATTTTAAAATCATTGTCCTGCAATTTTTAGATTAATTAATAAATGCAAATAAAGGTACATTTTGGCATGCCCCTCATGCTTTCTCAGGCGGATAAGCGGGGTTGACTCTCTGCCCTTTTAATTCTTCTACCCTACAAACTTATATGTATTTCTAATTGTTTTTTAAGTCTTTTGAAGATGCCTAAATCATATGCGTGATCTTGATATATTTTTTTGCACACCACTTGTTTTGCAATCGTTTTATTTAAAAAAATGATTTAAAAATTGCTATAGTCTCCCCATGAATATAATGCACATTATTATTTAAATCATAATAATGGTTTTAAATAATAAAAATGTTAATGTCTATTTTAAAGCAATGGCAATCTGATGCGACAAGTCGGGTCCTCAAGTGGGATCAGCTAAAAAAATAATCTTTTTTTATCATTTGACCCCTGGAAAATGATATGGACAACTTTCATACACCTCTAGATTGAAGTCATAGAACAGGGGGTCATTAAAACTTGTTTATTAACCCTCCTTGCAAAGTGGCTAAAATGGGTTGATAGCCTCAAGAGTCGCCCTTAAAAATTGACCAAAACATGTAACCGAATCCCGGCGACTGGCAAACACATAGTCTGATACACATAGAATCACCATTCAAACAGGCTTCTCTTGACGATGCATGAGGTGATAAATTTTAACTATCAAAGTGGCCCTTTTCAATTTACCTGGAATATACATTATTGAACATGCAGGAAATCTGAATAAATTGGATTTAGAATTGGCCAAAAAAATAGGTCAAATGGATTGACTAGGGTTTGAAAATTAACCTGGGGTTATCTTTGATGATTTCAATGTAGGGAAATGATCCTTTTGTGTAAATGATCAACTGGGTGCAAATTGCAAGCCTCTAAACTAGGCTATTTGGATTTTTTGGAAATGTGCTAGTATTGCAGATTTGTGCAAACCCTTTAAACTAGGTATATCAAAAACTCGTGAAAATTGACTATAAAGGCTTGCAAATTGATACATGGGCTCAATAATAGGTTTTATCGTGTTTCCAAAGTGGTTTCTCATGACACTCATTAGATTTCAAGTTATTGGCTCTCAAAGTGGCTTCTTTTATGCAGATGTTTAGGGGTACATCTCAATGCCTTAGCAAATTGTCAACATGGTACTCTCCAAAATTTGAGATTACCAACAAAACATATCTACATTATTGATCTAGGAGTGGCAATCATAGATCTATGCATTTGTGAGGGCATGCATGTTTCTACATCTCATTCCAAGGTCAACTATTTGGATTTCAAGTACATTCAAGAATCTTAATACATTTGATCAATTTCTACATTCATTCATGATGGTTTTATGCAAGGTAAATCAACAATTTACCTTTTTATATTATTTCCTTTATGCAATTTCTATCATATTTCAAGATTGATTCCTAAACAAGGGTTTGACCAAGAAACACCCCTTCTTCCCAATCTTGTCCCTATTTTTTGTGTGCAGGAACAAGTTACAGAGCTGTCAAAACTTTTATGGGCAGTACAAGAGTAGTTACAAGTTCTATGAAAGTTTCATCTGAAAGTATCAAGAACACATTGTAGAAATTGAGTTGTCCCAAGCATAGGTCAAGTTTCACCCTTTCCCTGCCATTTTTGGCTAAAATTTCTAGAGCGAGTGTGTTTTTTCCTCTAATTTCTATTTCCATCAGTTTCAGCTCAATATCAATCTGTATTAGTATGTTTTGATTATACTTTTAGAGACTTTTCTATTAGATATACTTAATCACTAATCATTCCCATTTCATTCATTTCATTACATCTTTAGTGAATGACAGATATGTATTCATAATTAGTTTCTTGGGTCGCCTCTTAGGCCTATTGGAGATACGCTTCCTTCCTAATGTGCAATCAATGAAATGGGGAAGTAATTCACTTATTATGTTTTATTTTGTGTTTCTCTCCCTATTTTCCTTATCGTACACTATATATATATATATATATATATATATATATATATATATATATATATATATATATATATATATATATATATATATATATATATATATATATATATATATGTATATATATATATATATATATATATATATATATATATATATATGCAAGTAACCATCCACATGAACATCATTATAACCACTACAAAAGACATTCCATCTATGATCATTACTTAACATATAAATGGCAACATACCACATTTCACTTACACTAGCATATTTATCCTAATTAGCTATTATTCTATTAAAATAGTTTAACAAGATTAATAACAACATCATGGTTCAGCCAAAACTAGGCTCGTCGGAGAAGTATCAAAGTGTCCTAAAATAGAATATCACCCCCAAAATATATACAATTACAAAATTGGGGGAATGAACCTATTCACAACTATATATGTTTCATTATTTTGATATGCCATATACAATTATAATAAGTATTTGATAAAAAAAAAAACCAGATCTTGATGTCAAAAAAGCACTAGAATTTCAGCATGCTTAACCCCAACCATCCCCTAACTAGGATGGTGTCCTTGATAACTAGTATTCTCAGCATTAGCAGCTCTGTAATCCTTTTGACCAGACTGAGGGGGCTCTCCCCATGCTCTATTTCCATCGCCCTTCCGATAACCTGCATTACCTTCCATTTGTTTATGATCACTTTGACAATTATTGAGCATCTGATTTAATTCTTCAATCTCAACCAGGTTCAAAAGACTCTGATCAGTATTGGTGTATAGAGAAGTTTAGACTTCATCTTTGAAATTAAGAAAAGAACCTTGTTAAAAGAGTAATCTTTACTTGTATTTATTAATTGTAATTAGGAGATTCTGATGGAATGGGCTACATGTAATTTTTCCTCTAGTCCAAATGTGACACTTGGCACACACCTATTATGAATGGTAGCATTCATAGACTTGGGAGTTACATAGTAACTCCTCTCCTCATCTCTATTTAAGAGATGTTCCTCTCTCATTTTTGGTGACAAAGTTATTGTAATGAGCATATCTATCTCTCTCTCTCTAGGCTATGGCTTCATTCATAATATCAAAAGGGGTTTTTCATTGCTTTTCCCCTTTCAAAATGTTGTGTCTCCTCTACCTTTGGCTCACTTCGTGAATGCTCTAGATTATAGTTTTCTCATGGTAACACTTTCTCCCTCATCTAGCTCACTTGGATTGTTTATTGTTCCCTTCACTCTTTATTTTTATTTCTTTTATGGTATCAGAGTAGGTTACTAATCCTTGTTTTGAGTAAAAAGGTGTCGGAGGATAACGTTCATTGAAGCACTCCTTGTTTAGGGACCTTTTATTGAAAATAGAAGCTTTAATACTCTTTACATATTGAATTCGTTGTTTTGCATATTTGATTATTATATCTATTAAGTATTATGTTTTTTGAAGAAAGAAGCTCAAATGACATTACATAACTCATCCATTTTTTATTAATATCTGTGATTGCATAGTTTTTATTATATGTCTCTATTTAATTCACTAACCCTCCTTGGACAACTTGCTGCCAGAGAGTTGTGTTTGAAATTTTCTTTTGGTTTGGCTGGTTTACCGCCAAACCCATTTCAATCTGCATTTTGTTTGTTAACCTATGTCAGGAAACTGCAAGGTTTAACTCATTTTTTATCTCACATTTCTTGCTAGTTATAATCAAATCATTTTTTTAATAAGTTTTCATCTGCAAGGTATTTTTTACTGCAGGATTCAATAAATAATGTCTCATATTTCCTTTTTAAATATCTTTGTGCATGCAGACATCTCTCTTTTATAATCTTTTTTTCATTAACAACTTCCTTGCAGGGTTAAATCTCTAGTTTTTCTAACAAATCTTGATATATCTTTGTCTGTGAATGCTTTTTTTCACCTCTTTTCTCTGCTAGTTGGAAGCGTGATATAGTTTATTTATACACATTCAATATTAAAACCAAATTATATAAAACTTGTTCAACTTTCTCCTTCATTGTGCAACATTCTTATTGTCTTGCCACTTCTTTCATCCATCATACAAATAACTTTTACCCTCCTTGCATACGTTTTTCCTTCCTTTTCAAGTGCTCCTTTGATTCCTTCTTGCACAGGTCTCATAGCGTTCCTGCTTCAAATTCAGAGGCATATTTAATTACTTCACTTATGTCTTTGCTCAGTTTTCTATCATTGCTTTTACTCGTCTTTACTCAACCCTGGCATCTCGTTCTCCTTTATCCATGAGTTCTCCCTCCCTACCTAACCGTTACAGTGAAATTAACTCCCTCTCTATCCATCCTCTCCCACTTCATTCGCTCTATGTTTTAAAAAAATATATTTTACTAAAAGCAACTCTCTCTCCTTTATCGCACGATCAAACTAACCTTGCCATCATTTTTCCCTCCCCATGTTACTTAGTAAAATCTCTTCCAAATTAGCATATACTCATCTTTACATAAAATAGTTTTGAATTGTGTTCAATATATGTATATCATTAGTTCTTAAAAAAATAGAGCGTTTATATGAAAGGGAGGCATTCAGAAAACCCCAAATTTATTTGAGTAATCTCCTTTGATTATGTGCATGCATTCTACATATATCAAATAGCTTAAAATTTATCATGATAACTTAACAATATTTAACAAAATCGATGTCTTTGGTGTAACTACAAAAGCACTAATGAAAGCATATTAGACCATATTTGCAGATAATGGCATGTGGATTTCCACACACACGACAGGCTTGTGAGCCTGAACCATAAGTCTTGGGATGAGAATTTCATACTGCAGTGTGAACCCTCTTCAACTTAACTTTAACACCAATGCTTCAACCTTACCTTGCACACCTCTTTGGTATTGCACACAACTCATTCTTTGGTTTCTTATGCACCCTTCTAACTTTTTTTACAGCTCTTTGGTAACCTTCACAACTCCTCTTTGACTGCAATTCATCTTTACTTTTGTCATTTTAATCTTTACCTCTGCATTGTAACTCCTCTGATTAATTCTCTATCATTTTTTTTCATTGTCATCTCTACCTTATTCTAGCTTCTTCATGCACGTGATCATTCTTTATTCTTCACCATTTAATAGTTTGATCAGTCAACTCTTAGTTTGACTCATTGCAAATATTTTCTCTTCTACCACTCCCTCCATTTTGGTCTCCCTCCTCTCTCATTGTTCAAAACACCACCCATATCTCCCTCTATATGTGTTTCCTTATTCTTCCAACACCCACCCACCCTTAGCTCGGTGTCAGTCTCCCTTCATTTCATTCTGCTACCTCTACATTTGTTTTGTCTTTTTTCTTATTTTGAATACATTCATAACGTCTCTGCATTTACTTCATATGCAATCATAGTTTTTATTATTTTTACATTACTTTTGTGGTTTGACTCCTCTCAACTCATTTATATATATTGTTTTAACAATTAGTTTCGGATACATTGTTTCCTTGGTTTAAGTTAATTTTTTTTTAATATAGCTTCATCAAATTGTTTAACTATATTTCATAAATTGCTTAAATTGTTTTCTTTAAAAGAGTTTCTCAATAACCTTTATGTAGTTTGTTAAATAAGTTTTTAAACAATCCATATTCATTTAATTTTTTAATTATTTTAAAACTAATGTTTCAATAAAATCCTTCATCTTTTTTATAATTAGTTTGAACTGTTGTTAATATTCTTTGACCTTGTCTTTCAAATAGGTGACTCATTTTAAAATATAGTTTAATTATATATATATATATATATATATATATATATATATATATATATATATATATATATATATATATATATATATATATATATATATATATATATATATATATATATATATATATATATATATTAAAAGTAGTTTATTGAAATTAGTTTGTAAATAGTTTAAACAAATTATTTAATTCTATTATTTTCATCATTTGTATTTCACTTTTTTAAATAAATTACATTTACATTATTTTTAATAAATTTATAATAACCTTACCATCCTTTATTTTCTCTCATTGTTTTGCATAATAATTTAATATCTTTTTTCATCATCATTCAAATTAATTGATTCCTCTAATTTAAATACGTTAATTTTTTAATTCACACTTATTCAAGGTTAATACAATGTTTGTTCAACCTTTTCGTAGTTTAATTGATGATTTAATTTCATGCTAATAACTTCAATAAAGTTATTTTAAAGTTTTAACAAAAATTTTAAATTTTTTACAAACATTAAGCTTCTCGCTTATCCTCTTGTTTAACATTCAGTTAAACTTCAATACTTTATGTGTTTTCCTATATTATTTATTGTTTTCAATCTGATAGTGTTCAAACTTAATGTTTTGACCCAAATTCTTAGTTATATGCTTTATTTAATTCAAAATCAACATTAGCTATTTAATATTTTTTTTTGCAATGAATGATAACTCTCAAGTAAAATTTTATTTCCAAGGAAGTAACTATGTTTCCTCTCTTGTTTAAGACATTCATACTTATGTTTGTGTTCAATGGAGTTTATAATTGATATCTATAATGTTGCCTAGTGCTCTTACAGTTATCATTGCATCTATCTTAAGTTTCTTCAAGGTTTATGAGGTATCTTATTCCATTGCCTTCATTTTTCATTGATTAGCATCAATTGCTATCAAATTTTATATGATCTATTGATATTCACATAGTTGCAATTTTATGCTTTTACAACATCTCTTTATATGCACATGGTGGTATTTTATGATTTTATACAATTTTTTAAAATGCATTTTATTGCATTTTTTTGGTAATTTGCATTGGGAGCCCTATTCTCAAGGTTAACTATGGAGGACCCCTCAGGTATACTTGACTCATATTATTAAGGACCCATCAGTTATAACTCACTCATAGGTGCCTTATTCTATGAAGGGACCAGTGGAGTATCCCTCCATCCTATAGTTTGTGTGTAGTTACCTTATATAGAGTTTCCCTCCATTTTATTCCTCATAAAGAGGATGTTATTCATGGAGTTTCCCTCTATTTTCAGATGCTTTGGCTCCTTTTGATCTTTTTCTTATGGTGAGGATGTCTCTCTTGAAATCCTTCTTGCACTTTATAGGATTTCTTATATATATTTAAAGGCAATATGTTTTATCACTCATAACCCTTTGTTTATGGCTCATGATGGTAAACATGCTTAGAAAATTGAATCATGGGTTGATTTGGTGTTTGAGTCACATGTTCTACTGATTTATCATTGTTTGTCTCATATTTCTTTGCAAAATATACTAATGTGATAATGCATTGCATACTTCATTTCTTAGATTGTGGGTCATGTAGGTGGTGGTTTCTAGACCCATTCACTTGCAGTGGGATGACTCATTAGTGGATTGTCTCCATGTGATTGATGTAGTGTTGATGCAGGTCTCATTAGTTGGCCTTGTCTATGGTCATTTGTGCATTAATATGTTCTTTTATGAGAGCATTGATAATGTTTTTGTTCCTCGCTTTTTCATTTTGGGACTTTGAGCATATGGTTTATCTTGATATCATGTTTTCTCCATTGTACTTTTTATAAAATCTCATGCATTTATCTCTATCCCTCTACCTTATATTAAACTACAAGAGTTTCTTTAAAAATATTTTCTGATGTAAAAGTTTCAAAGGATATACTAACTTGAATATCAGATGCCATTCTACTTGTGGGTAGTTTCTTTTTTTCTTGTTTGTATGTTTCTTTGATTCAAGTGACTCATCAAGGCACAATTATGGAATCACTTCATTTACACATGTCCTATAACTCAAGAAGACTGCTTGAAGATGTGGATATTCCTCCACTTGAACACAACCAAATGTACCTTTGTACCATGAAGTTGCAGATTTTTGTAAAAATTGGGTTTGATACCCCTTATTATAAACTCCCCAAGTAAAGATTAAAGGGGGGAATTAGAAGAGTAATCTTTACTTGTATTTATTAATTATAATTAGGATATTCCTATGGAATCTCTACATGTAATTTTTCCTCTAATCCAAATGGGATGAAAACTCATTTTATGTAATTTCTCTATTTATTATATCCTCCTTAAGAGGATTGTGACACTTGGCACACACCTATTATGAATGGTGGCATTCATAGACTTGGGAGTTACATAGTAACTCCTCTCCTCATCTTTATTTAAGAGATTCTCCTCTCTCATTTCTAGTGATGAATTTATTGTAATGAGCATCTCTCTCTCTCTCTCTCTCTCTCTCTCTCTCTCTCTCTCTCTCTCTCTCTCTCTCTCTCTCTCTCTCTCTCTCTCTCTCTTGTTTCCTTTTTTAGGATATGGCCTCATTCATAATATCACAGGGGGTTTTTCTTTCCTTTTCCCCTTTCAAAATGTCTTGTCTCCTCTACTGGCTCGCTTGGTGAATGCTTTGGATTATATTTTTCTCATGGTAACACTTTCTCCTTCATCTAGCTCACTTGGATTGTTTATTGTTTCTTTCTCTCTTTATTTTTATTTCTTTCAAACCTTCTCGAGCCAGCATCATGAATTTTCTCTTTGGGATCTCCAAGACCATTAAAACCTGAGACATGATTGAAAAATGGATGATTTTAAGGTTAAACTCAATAGGTATTCTCCTTTCCTTTTGAAAAATATCCCTATTTCTATCCTTCCAATGCATCCAAAGAATCTCACAAGACAATACAGACCAAAATCTATTGAGATTGAAATCAAACAAATTCACATAACCAGAAAGGACCTCACACCAAGATAGCCCAAGTTTAGCATTCCACACAATGGGAGACCAAAGAAAAATAGACCACACCTTGTGAACATAAACACAATAAAAAAAATAGATGCTCAAAACTTTCCTCCACATTACAAAGACCACACTTGATAGCCTCAATTCCCACAAAAGACAAAACATTACCCACAACAAGTTTTTTAAGGAGAAACAACCACCTAAAATAGACCTTCTTAGGTTCAGAGTGGACATGCCAAAAGAAGTCAAAGAAAAAATGCCAATCTGAGAAAGGACAATCCAAACCCCAACACTGGGTCACTCGCATGAAAATAGATGAATCATTCTTGAGAAAACTATAAATCTATTTAGTAGATGTCTCCATAAGAAAAGTACCATCATTCTATTTAACATGTCTTATAAAATCATCAATATTAATAATCTTGCCCACATAAGCACCATTTAAAGCTTTACATATCAGAGTATAAGTTTTATTTTGAGAAGATGGAATTCCATATTTATTACTAATATCATCCCATGTCCCTAGCCGATTATCAATTGGGAGATCACAGATCTGAGAGTTACCTTTGGAGTTCCAAGTTTTCCCAGAACAACTCTGAGTTAAGGCCAGAGGCTTATCATTAGGGTAAAATCCCCACCAAATAGAATGATTAGCAATAGTTTGAGGGCCACCAACTACACCTGGGGTATAGATGAACCCCCTAACCTAAGGCCATGGCTTCCAAAAGGAAGAGAAGATACAAATACCAAATAACTTCATTTTAAAATCAGCCATGATAATTTCACATAGAGGGATGTCTTTCTACTTCTTTCCTTTTCTGATAATAGATCTTTCAATTTTGTTCCTTATTAAAAATTTCTAGGGCTCATTTCTCCAAAGAGCCTTATAAACCCATTTAGAAGTCAGAGAAACCCCATGAGCCTTAATATCTTTCAGACCTAATCCCCCTTTCTTTTTAGGCCTACAACACCATTCCCAATTCACACAATGTCTCTTCTTTTTTCCAAGCCCATCAAACCATAGAAACTCTCAAAATTATGTCTAGCATATTCACTTAATAAATGAAGAACAACCAACTGGAAGCAAAATATATATGGTGGGAGGATAGCACTTTTTGAACAACTTGCACATGACCAGCTAAAGACAAAGAGTGAATCTTCCATTTTAAATGTTTCTTATCATCTTTTCATAAATCCATTCCCACATATCACTAGTACAAGATTCTACAACAAAAGGAATCCTAAGGTATCTAGAAATTTTATTAGGACTAGCCCTTTGCCAGCCACTAGCAACCAACTAACTCAGGGCCACTTTAGACCATCCCAAAATAGTGGATTTTTGAGGAGCCACTTTGGTACCAGAAGCAAGACAAAAAAAATTGAAGTCTTTGTAAAGCATTATTAAATTTCTCCTCAAAGAGTTCTAAAAAAAGACAGGCGTCATCAAAAAATTGGGTATTGATAAGATCATCATAATTAGGGAGGGAAATACCTTTGATAGGTGGGCCAAGACTACTCACTCTGAGAATGTAAAACATGGCATCTATAGCTATAACAAAGAGAGAGGGGGTAATAGGGAAGCCATGTCTAATAGATCTTTGAAGAGGTATAGGTTCAGAGAGATCACCATTGACATCAATCATAATGGAGGAGTCATTAAAAATGATCTTGATCCATTTGAAAAAGTACTTTGGGAACCCAAAATCCCTCAACATACCAATAATGAAGGGCCACTCCACCCTATCATAAGCCTTTTCAAAGTCTAACAATATCATAGAAACATTCTTCCCATCGTCCCTTTCCTAATGCATCTCCTCCCAGCTAGTGATAAGGTTCTCTAAAATATATCTGCTCTAAATAAAACCAGTTTGTGTGAATGAAATGAAGTTCTTCAACAAATCTGCAATCCCTCTAGCTAATAATTTAGCAATGATCTTATAATACATGTTCAATAAAGTAATCGACCTCCAATTCTTAACTTGAGTTTTGTCTCCTACTTTGGGAAACAATTTAATGACTCCACTATTAATATATGTGCCCAAAAAACCTCTTTCAAAAAAATCCTCATATAAGGTTAGGAGTTCATTACCAATCTAGTCAATATTCTATTTGTAGAATTAAGCATGGAGACCATCTAAACTAGGGGACTTACCATTAGTAAGGAAATAGATAGCAAAAAGTTTTAGGTTAGGGCACGTATGTCAAATGCTTCAGGATGGATGGAAATATTCCTTGTCTACAACTGTGTTTCTTTTTATGCAAAGGGATCTCATTATTGCTCTAAATTTATGTGTCATGGTGTGACACATCTGGTTTTTCATATTAAATAAATCTCTCTAAAGATAAAGTGCACTTATGATAATAATATTTCATCATTACTAACTCTTCTTTGTCTAATTTATGCTTTTTACTGACCCTTCTTTTGGCAATCATAGCAATCATTTTTGAAAAAAAGTCCTTATGTTAATTTCAATCCAATTTTTCAAGGGGACATCCTAAATCCATTCTGTCAATCCACTGGAGCATTGATCTTTAAATATCTTATTTGAAGTAACACTCAAAATCACATTGTCTCAAAGAGGGGCAAAATGTAGATGCTAAAAAATGGTCCACACCTATGTGTCTCCTTTGTTTAACATGTCTTCTATGTTTAATTTTTGTCCCTAATTTACATCATAATTATATTTAAATCTAATTTAATCAATTACATTCAAACCTCATCAAATCAATTCAACTCATTTCAAAATGTTTCAAAGCCTTATCAATCACTTTCAAAATCAATTCAAGTAACCATCAAAATTAATTCAATGTTGCATCAATGTCATCAAAATCTACTAACTTTCCCTCTTTAGGAGTAAATAACCCTTAATTTATCCCTAAACCTAAGTCTTGATATATAAATATATACTTTATTTATCCCTTTTTCTTAGCTCTCACAATTAATTAATCATGCATTAATTAATTGGCTAACTTTTGATTTATGGGATTTTATTAATTTCTAAATCCTAATTTCCATTTTATGGGAAGAAATGAATTTTAAATTCAAGTATTCCCTCACTCTTCATTTTGTTGGCATAACTGATGTAGAGTTAAGTTGAGAATGTTATGGTATGTGTTTGATGTAGATTTGATGATAGGTTGACCAGTTATGATGTTGTAATTGGCTTCAACTTAGTATTTTTTTGGATGACAGTGAGCTTGTTATGCTAATGTATGTTCAAGAGGTTGGATCTAGATCAGTGCTAAGATTTGGAGTGTGAGATCGTAATGGAATCCTCGGTGATGTCTCTAGATGATATGTCTATGACTGTGAAGGTTTAGCATATGTATTTTGTGACTTATGGGCGATTAAAGGTTGACAAATCAACAAGAAGGACAGGATGAATCCAAGGAGGAATAATTTGATGATTGTGTTAAATAGGTTTTGACTCAGGTGTTGTGATTCACAATATGTTATCTTGACTATGTTATGGGGTTGTTATTGCAACCGCATCATGATTGGTGACAGGAAGACAAAGTTTTAATGAACAAAAGTTCAATCAGTGAAAATGAAAATAAGTTCTTAGAAAAATTGGTCAGATCCTTAACCAGTGATGTTGTACCATGTTACAATAAGTGGTAATGTGTTTCAGGGATCATAGTGATGTACATGACAGATGGGTGTGGAATGATGAGTTGGCATTTTCATGATCATGATGATCGAATCTCTTGGAGTTGTGCAATAATATTGGAGAATGTGATGTGGTTTGACTTTTCTTTGTAAAATTGATTGTGCAATAGATCTGGAGGCCGACATGAACTTGAAATTGTAATTGATAATGGGTAACATGTTTTAGGATTCAAAGATTAAGAGAAAATGAATTGTAATGATGAAATTCAAATGTAATTAGGTCTTGGATGACCTAGTTAGTGAAAATGTATTTATATCTTTTTGATGTATTATGAAGTGTGGGAGAGAAAGATCATGAATGCAGATGTGCGATTGTAGGGTTTTGATGTTCTACATGTAAAGCAGAAATTGAGCTTGAATAGGATCTGTACTAGCAAAGGAGGAGTGTTATTTTCTCATATCATTGTACTTGTTGATTCCTAATAGTTTCTACAATAAAATCCCTTAATCAGGTAGAGTCTAATAGGTGTGATTTAAAAATCCTTTAACTAGGCGACTCTTTAACTAGGGTTTTAAATTCCTTAATAGGGTTACTCCTAATAGGGTCTTTCTCTTAATCGGGCATTTGTAAGCTTTTAACAAGGCTAATCTCTTAACCAGGAATACTTCAGAAGAGTACAAAATTATTTGTGGGTGTTATTCCCACACGTAGTTTTTCCCAGTTGGGTTTCCATGAGAAAAAATATTGGTGTTATTGTGTTGAATGGTTGTGGGTGTTTATCTTTAATGGTTTGTTTATTCATGCAATGGATGATAATTTATGGAAGTTGTTGAATGGTTTATAAAAAATTTAATTTGTTGGATTACTGATTCACTTCCCCCCCCCCCTCCTCTCAATAATCTTGGACCTAATAATTATAACAATTGGTATCAAATCTTTGGTCCTCTTTGTGGTAATCCTAACAGCTTGAGTAAAAGATCACAATGACGAGGAAGGAACCTCCCAAGTTCACTAAAGAAACTACCTGGTATGGAGTGACATAATGAAGTTACATCTAAAAGGTATGGGATCACAATATTGGATACATGTCACACATAAGCATACCACTCATGTTGTAACTCCAATGAAGATCAACTAAAGGAACAACATGAGAATACTCAAGCACAAGAATCTACTATAAGTACCTTATTTGATATTGAATATGTTAATGTCCATGGACTTAATAATGCCTATGATGTTTGGGAAAAGTTGAAGCTAATATATGGTGGATATATTCATGTGCAAAAAGCTAAGGAAGATAGTCTTAGAGGTAAGTATGATGACATGAAGATGCTAGAAGGAGAGAACATTGCACAATATGGTCAAAGAATAAAAGAAGTTGTTGGTGATATCAGAGGTGTTGGTGTCACTATTGAGGAAGATGTTGTGGTAAGTAAAATGTTGAAAACTTTGATGTGTTCTTATGTCATTAGAGTTTCTACTATAAATGAGATAAGAAATTTTAAAAATGTTACTATAGATGGATTAATTGGTAATCTTACTGCATTTGAGTTAAATAATTTTGATAATAGTATTCCAAAAGTTGAGGCAACTTTTAAGGAATCGGTTTCTAATGTATCGATAAGGAAAGGTAAATAATTAAGTCATGATTCTAATTGCATGTAAAGTTACACTAGGGAACTTGAAGCTATCTTGGACGATGAGAGGAGACAATGAGAGCTTGAAGCACTACTAGCAAAGATATTTCCTACAAGGATTGGTAAGTACAAAGCCAAACTACCACTGAGATGTCATTCATGTAATAAGATTGGAGATATTGCATCTAGATGTCTTAATGGTGAACAAAAGGATAAGTTTAGAAAGTTTAAAGGAAAAGGGAAGAAACAATGATATGTTGCATTTGATGGAGTTACCGATGAAGAATCGGATGATAATGGGGAAGAGGAAATTGTATTTGTTGCAGTTAAAGAAGATCCATCTGAAGGTGAAAAGGCACTATTTTCAAGCACATAGGACACAATGATGAATGGATTATAGATAGCATGTGCTCACATCACATGACCAATGACAAGAGTAAGTTCATTAAGTTTGAAGAGTTTGATGGTGGTGTGATAAGGTTTGGCAATAATACACCTTGTTTGGTTAAAGGAAAAGGCACTATTACTTTGAATGGTAAGATTAATATAGATGTTGTTTATCTTGTGGATGGTCTAACATATAATCTGTTGAGTGTGGGTTAGCTAAATGATAAAGGTTACAAATTATAATTCAAAGAAGGTATGTGCAGAATACTTGGAATATCAGGTGATGAGATTGCTACCACTAGGAAAACTAGAGGTAATTTATTATATTTCAATAATAATGTGAACAAGTGTTTGGTTGCAAAGGTTGAAGCTAGTTGGCTATGGCATAGCAGGTTATGTCATGTAAATTTTGACAATTTGATCAAAGTGAGTAAGACAAATGTAGTTAGGGGATTGCCACAATTAGTCAAGCCAGACAACATGATGTGTAAAGAATTTTAATTGGGTAAGTCAACTATTACTACTTTCTAAAGAAAGTCTTGTTCATCTAAGGGAATAATTTATTTGGTGCATACTGATCTTTGTGGTCCTATGAGACAAATAAGTTGCCAAGGTGGTAGATATTTCATACTATTTACCGATGACTATTCTAGAATGATGTGGGTAAATTTCTTGAAGGAGAAATCTGATGCATTTCAAAAATTCAAAACATTCAAGGCACTGGTTGAGAAGGAATTAGGTGAGAATTTGAGGTGTTTTAGGTTTGATAGACGAGGTGAGTTTACTTCTATATAATTTTTTAAGTATTTTTAAGATAATGGAATCAAGAGACAAATGTCTGCCCCAAGAACTCTACAACAAAATGGTGTTGTTGAGAGAAAGAATGGAACTATAGTGGATGTTGCAAGGACAATGTTGATTCAAGGTGATATGTTGAAAGTGTACTAGAAAGAAGAAAATAGTACTGATGTTTATACACTGAAGCAAGTGAAAGTAAAGAAAGGAACCGATAAGACACTTTATGAGCTATGGTATGGTCAGCCACCTAGTGTTAAATATTTTGAAGTCTTTGGCAGTAGATGTTACATTAAGAGGGGTGATTACATAGGCAAGTTTGATCCAAAAAGTGATGAAGGTATTTTCTTGGATTATTCTACTAAAAGTAAAGCATATAAATGTTTCAATAAGATAACTAAAAAAATGATTGAGAGTGAAAATGTAAAGGTGGATGAATACGTAGAGAAATTTGATGATTCAAGTAAGAAAGAGACTAGGGATGATTAGGAGATTTTGTATATTGAAATGAAATTGGATGAACTAGTAGAACTAGATGATTCAAGTAAGCAAGAGACTAAGGATGATTGGGAGATTGTGTATATTGAAATGGAATTGGATGAACTAGTAGAACTAAATAATATGCAACCAGTGATTCAATCGGTAGAAGAAGAATCTCTTGGACCATAACTAGTGATACCTAAGTATGTGAAGTTAAATCACTCTGATGGTCATATTATAGATGATAAGAATGTAGGTATTCTAACCAGAAGAAGGTTCAGAAAAATTACTTGTTTTATTTCCAAGTATGAGCCTAAGACAGTGAAGGAAGGAATCAAGGATGAAGATTGGGTAAAAGCTATGGAGGAAGAACTTGATAAAATTGAGAAGAATGATACATGGACAAATTTTCCTAGACCTACATATAAAAATGTGATTGGTACCAAATGGGTTTTTAGGAACAAACTAAATGAAGATGGAGATGTGATCAGAAATGAGGCAAGGCTTGTATGTAAGGGTTATGCACAAGAACAAGGACTAGAATATGGAGATACTTTTTCTCTAGTTGAAATATTAGAAATGGTAAGAATTCTACTTGCTTATGATGCTTATAAAAGATTCAATTTTTTTCAAATGGATGTAAATTCTGCTTTCTTAAATGGAAATCTTGAAGAGGTCTACATAGAAAAACCTGATGGTTTTTCATGGACAAAGGACAAGGACATTGTATGCAAGCTACAAAGGGCGCTCTATGGACTAAAACAAACACCAAGTGCATGGTATGAAAGGTTAGATTCTTATCTTATTTAGATTAGTTTTAATAGAACAAGTGATGATAGTAATTTGTACCTAAAATTTTAAGGAGTTAAGTTGTTGATAGTTGAAGTGTTTGTTGATGATATAATCTTTGGAAGAAATGATGAGATTAGTTTGACATTTTTTGAAGAAATGAAGAAGGAGTTTGAAATGACAATGATTAGGGAGATGAAATTCTTTATTGGATTGCAGGTTTCACAAATAAAGAATGGTATATATATCAGTCAATCCAAATATGTGAAAGAAGTACTCAAGAATTTTGGTATGAATGAATCCAAACCAGTTGGAACCCCCATGGTAATAGGATGTAAATTATCTAAGGATGATGAATCTGATGTAGTGGATGCTACCTTTTATAGGTCTATGATTGGTAATTAGCAGTATGTTGTTCATAAAAGATTGAATATTGCTCAAGCAATTGGAATAGTGGCAAGATTTCAAGAAAATCTTGAATAATCTCATATGGTTGCAGTCAAAAGGATATTTAGGTATTTGAAAGGGACAATTGACTATGGTCTATGGTATGCTCATGATGGTGATTTCTCTTTGAGTGCATTTACTGATGCATATTGGGTAGGAAATGTTGATTATAGAAAGAGCACAAGTGGTGGTGCATCATTTTGAGGTAAAAGGATTGTATCTTGGACAAGCAAGAAGAAGAACTATATCTCACAATCTACAATAGAATCAGAGTATGTAGAAGTGGCTATAAACTATACATGAATTACATGGATGAAGAATATTCTTGAAGGTATCAAAGAAAAGGTGACTGAATTAGTAACTATTTTTTGTGACAATACAAGTGCAATAAATATTTCTAAGAATCCTGTAATGCATTCCAAGACTAAGCACATTGCAATTAAGTATCACTTTCTAAGAGAGAAGGTGCAGGAGAAGGAGGTAAATTTGGAATATGTACCAACAAAGGAGTAGATAGAAGATATCTTTACAAATCCACTTCCCAAGGATACTTTTTCAGTACCTTAGAAGTTAGCTAGGGGTTGTGCCCCTACTTGAACAGAACTAAGATGTTGTTGATACAAAAATATAGTAGATTTATTTTCATATCTTTTAGTGCATATTGATGTTAAGGTGACTACTCCTTAGGGGGAGCAGTCGAAAAGAGATGAAGACAGTTGCAGAAGATAAAGACTTAGGCATGTTGAACCTTTGGCATTGTTGTCAAAGTGGGAGAAGACTCAATAAAGAGGGACAAGATACAGTAATGAGAAAGGGGGAGAAAACTAAGTTAAAGAAAGAAGAATTAGTTGGGAAGATAAGAATAGGAATATACAACAAGTATGTATCATCTAAGAGGGAGTATTTTTTTTCTTGGTATTGTTGGTGTTGCCATCAATGCCAAAGGAGGAGATTGTTGGCATAACTGATGTAGCTATAAGTTAATAATGCTATGGTGTGTGTTTGATGCAGATCTAATGATAGGTTGATTAATTATGATATTTTCATTGATGTCAACTTAGTGTTGTGTTAGCTAACAGTGATCCTATTATGCTAATGTATGTTCAAGAGGTTGGATCTAGAGTTGTAATAAGAGTCAAAGTTTGCAATTATAATGGAAGCCTCAATGATGTCTTTAGATGCTATATCTATGACCCCTCAGTTTTAGCATATGTATATTGTGACTTATGGTTGATTGAAGGTTGATAAGTCAACAAGATTAAGCCAAGAAGGAATGATTTAATGATTGTGTCACATAGGTTTAGAATCAGGTATTGTGATTCAGGATATGTTATATTGACTATGTTATGGTTTTGTTGTTGTGACCGCATCATGATTGGTGACCAAAATAAAAAGTTTTAATGGAAAAAATTTCACTCAATGAAAAGGAAAAGAAGTCCTTAGAACAATCAGTCAAATCCTTAACCAGTGGTGTTGCACTGCATTGCAATAAGTGGTTATGTGTTTCAAGGATTGTAGTGGCATGGTAGATGGATGTGGAATGATGAGTTGGCATTTTCATGATAGTGATGATTGAATCTCTTGGAGTTGTACAAGAAAATTGAAGAATGTGATGTGGTTTGACTTTTCTTTGTCAAATCAATTGTATGATGGATCTAGAGGCTGACATGAACTTGAAATTGTAATTAATAATGGGTAACATATTTTAGGGTTCAAAGATTGAGTGGGAATGAATTGTAATGATGAAATTCAAATTTAATTAGTTCTTGGTCGGCCTAGTCAATGAATATTTATTTATATCTTTTTGATGTATTATGAAGTGTGGGAGAGAAAGATCGTGAATGTATATGTGCGATTGTAGGGTTTGGATGTTATGCATGTGAAGTAGAGATTGAGATTGAACTAGATTTGTATTAGTAGAGGAGGAATTCTATTTTCTCATATCATTGTACTTGTTGATTCCTAACATTTTCTATAGTAAAATCCCTTAACCGAGTAGACTCTAACATGTCTAATTTGTAAATACTTTAACCAATTGACTCTTTAACTAAGGTTTGAAATCCCTTAACAGGGTAAAGATCCTACTAGGAATAGAGGTAAATCCCTTAATCGGGTGGCTCCTAACAGGGTTTTTCTCTTAACTAGATATTTGTAATCTTTTAACAGGTCTAAGCTCTTAATTAGGCCTACTTCAGAAGAGTGCAAAATTATTTTTGGGTGCCATCTCCACATGTGGTTTTTCCCAGTTGGGTTTCCATGAGGAAAAATATTGGTGTTATTATGTTCCATGGTTCTGGATGTTTATCTTTAATGGTTTGTTTATTCATGCAATGGATGATAATTGATGCAATTTGTTGAATGGTTTATAAAAATTTTAATTTGTTAGATTATTGATTCACCCCCCCCCCCTCTTAGTAATCTTGGACCTGATAATACAAACACATTTTCCCCTAATTGTGCTTCCATTCCCTATTAATTAGCCTCCACTCCTATTTTATAGTCTCCACTTCCTCTTTTTTAGCCTCCACCTTCTCTTTTCCTTTTTCCATAATTATCATTGTTTATGACAATTTTCTTTTTCTCCATTTGTCATAAATTGTCATATTTTATGGCAAATTTCCCCTTTTTTCACTCTCTAATTTCTAATTGTGCACTCAAGTTGTCATAAGTTGTCATCAATTATGATAAGCTTCCTCTTTAAAATTTTCCAATTTCTATAGTCTATGATAATTTCCCTTTTGCACACTTAATTGCTAATTTGCAATTTCTCTTGCTAATTTCTCTTTCATCATATGAGTTTATTTTGTCAATTCGAGAGCTACATTTCATAATAGAGAATAAATGAAAACATTGGAGCTACATTGAGGGTGAGTTTTTAGTTTAATACTTGTGTTTTTTATGTACTTTACTTCAGTGGCTTTAACAAAAGATTAAGTATTTTAGTTTGCATGAATTTTAGAGGTTTTTTGGTTGACCTTCTCATGCTCATGTTCCAATGCTTACTTTTCCCTTTCTTACAAAAATATCAAAATATAATGAGTACAAATCAAATCAAACAATTAATACATTATGAATAAATCCCTTTGGTGTTCATGATGAATATGATTCTTTGGAAGATGGATGTGAATATGATGTTAGTTCCCAAACAAATCAATAATGTTACCCCCAAGAAGTATTCTCGGACTATGAAGATAACAATCACACAAAAAAGTAAAGTATGATATGCCTAGTGTAAGAAGACCTACAAAAAAAAATATTAAAGCTCTTACCGTTGCAACAGTGGCTCAGTCTAGGAGAAATTATAACCTCTAAAATAGAGTGATAAACCTAGATCAGGGTAAACTTGCAAGTATCTTCATAAAAGAGAAAAGTCACAGGAAAAAGGAGCTTGTCACCACAAATAATAAATAGACCAATGTGGTGCCAACTTAACCAAATTCTGATAGCATCAAACTAAATAAATTTCCAAGAAATAAGACACCCAAGAAAATTGTGTTGGTCAACACAATATTGTTTCCTACTACCCCAACATTTGATATTTCTAATGTCCTATCACAAATGAAGGTTTTTGTCCCACTAATTGAGATGATGAAGTTCCTTGAATATAGGGAAAGTGCCATAACACTTTTATCCAATGTTCCTAAGAAGCAAGATAAGATTCAAGATCATAAAGCACCTAAAATAGGCAATAGTGGTGAAGGAAGAGAACCAATCCTAGAGGTGTATTTGAGAAGCGCATTGACTAAGAACCTATCTTAATTTGATCCTTTATATATTGCATTATTGATAAATAATAAATTGGTAAAAAATTGTATGAAAGCTTTTGGAGCAGCTATAAATATAATGCCCTTCGAGGTCATGAAAGAAATGGGGTTGTGGGTTGACACAACATATGGAAAATGTTATGCTATAGATAACAAACTAGTCCAGTGGTTGGCATCATGAAGGATGTGGAGTTTAAGATAGTTTCTTTCCCATAAGTTTCCTACAAAATAGACATCATTGTAGTAGATGTTTCTCCCAACTATGGAATACTTTTATCAAGACAATGGACAAGTTTGGTAGGTGGTCATGTTCAACTAGATTTTTCATATGCTACTATAATAGTAAATGGGAAGGAGGTAAAATTTGATAGAGAGCCTAGATCATCTTATATTATTCAAGATATAGATCCAAATCAGATGACTTGTTTCTGTAATAGTGATCTAGGGAATTTTTTAATTCAAATTACAAAACTAGAACTAAAAAACATGAAGTTGATCAGTATATATGATCAATATGACCAATATAAGATATGGTATATTTTTTTGATGGAGCTTGTAGTAAATAAGGTAATGGAGCTGGAGTAGTGTACAAATAATGTGGTTGAATATGAAGCCCTTTTGCTAGGATTGACTTTAGAAATCAAAGATGGGATCAAGTTTCTTAGTGTATATGGAGACTCTGAACTAATAATTTCACAAGTAAGGTCTAAATACTCTTATAAAAATAAAAGACTTTAGCAATACAAGGATATTGTAGGATTATTTGATGCCTTCTCAATAGATTGGGTTGAGAGATCAAATAATATAGTGATAGACTTTTTGGAAAGTGTGTCCCTCAAGAAAAATTACATGACTTTAAGATGAATTTCTAAATTTGAAAAAAAAATAGGCTCTAGGATCTATGTTCCTAATAACATATGCAATTGGAAAATCTTCGAAGATGATTTTGATTTGCTAAAAAAATTTCATTGTATTGATCAGTATGCATCTTAGGAGATAGGTTTTAATGCCTATGTTGAGAATATTGGTGGGAAATATATTGTATTTGGGAAGGAGATTGTACAACTTAGAAATAATAAGATTCACAAAGTCTTGGTAGCTTTGGAGAGAGTATTTGATAGGGATGATAAAATTGATGTGAGAGTAGCCTCAGTCAAAGAGGAGGGTGTGGAGGAAATCAAGTTAGGGAAAATAATACCCCTAAGAAGGTTTACATTGGAAAGAAAATTTCCCCTAAAATAAGAGAGATTTTGATAGCATTATTAAGGAAGTACATACATGTATTTTCTTATCCCTATGATGATCTTAAGGCTTATAAAGAGGATTTGTTCCAGCATGAGACCCCATGTAATCCTGATGCTAAGGCTTTTAGACAAAAGAAGAGACCTATAAATCCCACCTTAGCACCAAAACTGTAGGAATAATTAATGAAACTATTGGATGGGGAGATAAAAATAAACCCATAAAGCACTCTACTTAGGTTTCAAACTTAGTACTAGTAAGAAAAAATAATGGGGATATCAAACTATGTGTTTACTTCATGAATTTGAAAATATCATCCCTAAAAGATAATTATGCATTCCAAAATATGGTGGCTTTGTTGCAAAAGGTTACTAGATGAGAAATCCTATCCATGATAGATGGTTTTTTAGCATATAACCAACTCAAAGTCAAGGAATCATATAAATATAAGACAACCTTCACCACACCATGGGGAATGTATGTCTATGTCAGAATGCCATTTAGATTAATGAATGCTAAAGAAACCTTTTAGTGGGCTATGGATGTGAATGGTGGTTTCTTAGGATGATCTCATTGCATACTCCAAAAAGGTAGAAGATCAATGTACTCATTTGGAAAAAAAATATTCCTAAAAGTTCTTGAATACAAAATATCCTTGAATCCAAAGAAATGTTATTTTTTTGTAACAAAAGGGAAGTTGTTGCGAAATATAGTGTCCAAGAAAGGAGTGAGAACTAGCCCTAAAAGAGTTCCTTCTATTGATAAGATCCTCATTCCTAAAACAATGAAGCTTATTCAATCCTTTTTTGGACAGATTAACTTTGTCAAGAGGTTTATTTCTAACTTTACAAAAATAGCCAAACCAATATCCAAGATAATTTAAAAGGGAGAAAAGTTAGATTAGACATCTGAAGCCATAGATTCATTTGTAGCTATCAAAAGAGAAATCAAAGAGGAACCAGTATTGAAGTCCTCAAACTTTACTAGGCCCTTTCAGATCTTTTCTTTTGCTTCCTTCCATATGGTTGTAGTTATGTTACAGAAAAATGAAGAGGGTTGTGAACAATGCATTTCCTTTTTCAACAAAACACTTTAAGGGGTAGAAGTGAAATATGACATCAGTGAGAAATAATATTTTTCCTTAGTAAAAGTAGTAAAGACTTTCAAACCATACTTGGTTGGGGAGAATGTAGTGGCCTACATTCTAAATGCAGTAGTGAAGGATATATTTAGGAAAAAATAGGTAACAGGTAGAAGGTTTTGTTGGATAAACCAAGTCCAAGAATTTATAATTGATATTCAAGTAGCTAAACTTGTGAGAGGACATGGGATAGAAAATTTTATGGTTGAATCTAACTTGGAAGTTTTCTCAGGTGGATAGTGTGGAACGGTAAAATGTTGTTTTTAGTATTGAAGAAATTCTTCAGTATCATGACATAGTGTATTAGTTGAAACATATGTGATGTCCAAAAAGGTTGAATGAAAACCAAAAAAAGGTCCTTGAAATTGCAAGCCTCCAAATATGTAATAATGAATGGGGACTTATATTGGAAAAACCATGATGGAATATTGTTATTGTTCTTAGATGACCAGCGGTCAAAGAAAGTGTTGAAAATGTTACATGATGGTGTGTGTGAGGTGCATTTTTCAGCTAAAACCATAGCTCACAAGATACTCAAAGCAGGCTATTATTGGCCTTGTATTTTTAAGGACACGTATAGCTATGTCAGAAAATGTAAGGCTCATAAAAAATTCTTAGGAAAACTAAAATACTAGGGAGCTTTACCATTAAGGCCTATGGAGATAGAATCACCTTTTCAGCAATGGGGGTTGGATTTTATAGGAGAAGTAATAGAAAAATCAAGTGGAGGACACCATTGGATCTTGGTAGCTACTGATTATTTCATTGAATGGGTGGAAGTGATCCCTATCATGTAAGCTATAAGTAAATTAGTAATCAAATTATTGATGACAAACATCTTAACTAGGTTTGGGGTGCCATTTAGACTTATTATGGATAATGGCATGTGCTTCATATCTATGGAATTCAAAACCTTTTGTGAAGATTATGGTATTATAGTTTCATATGCATCACCATACCATCCCTAGAGGGATGCATGGTAAAATCCAGTAATAAGAATATTTTGAAGATCATAAAGAGAATGTTGGACAACAATAAAAGGGCCTAGGATTCTAAATTAAATTTAGTATTATGGGTAGAAAAAATACTATTAAAAAATCTACTGGTAAGTCCCCATTTGAATTAGTGTATAGAAAGAATGCTAGGTTACCATTAGACAACATACTACCAGTCCATAAATTTATAGTAGGTGAAGAATTAGAAATATTGGATCCCATGGAAGAGATATTTGAGAAACTTGCACAACTAGATGAAGTTAGAAGGGAAGCACATAATCAAAATACCAAGATATAAAAATAAGTGAAGCATATGTATGATAATAAATCTCAAAACATAAAGTTTCAAGAAGGGGAGTGGTTCCTCATGTGGAATGCCAGGTACCAAGACAAATGAAAATATGAAAAAATGAAAAAATTGAGGCATTGTGGATTGGGCCATATATAATGATAGGTAAAGGAGGATAAGATTCATACTTTATTCAAAAAATGTCAAGTTAAACTCAAGAATTTCTAGTGCATGGACAACTCTTGAAGCACGTGTTTTCTTAAAGAAGATATTTTTCCATGGTCTCTTTTCACTATCCCCTTGAATATATCCCATCTCATTCTCATTTTGTTTGCATCCTAGATATTTTTTCTAGAAACTTGAAGATGTCCCATGGACATCTCAACCCTAGATAGATCCACTATTAGCAGTTATTAAAATAGGGAATTTCTCCATATTAATGTTCACCATATTGTCATAACCTTCCCACTACTATCCCTAATAATCTTTATAACTTTCCTACTACTTTCCTTAATCCTTTTTAAAAATTAATGATATAGCCCTTATCAGATGGCCTTCTACTTGAGTGTTCCTACCAAATAGAAAAACTATAGGAAAAAAATAATCCATGTCAAGGAGGCATCATGGATGTCTCTTCGACTGAGAAAATATTCATGTAAAATTCTCTTATTAGTCACATTTTACATATTGGGAAGAAATAGATCAAGTCATAATAATCAAAGATCTTGGGCGAGAGAAAATGTATGTGATCAAGAGGACATTGGATAACTCTCCTTAATGAAAAAAATCATCAAAGAGAAAAAGTGGATCACAAAGAGATCCTAAGGTCACACTAAGCCCACAAGTCACACTGATGGAAATATTATCAAGGAGAAATACATATTGTTTCCCTATCAGATAAGAGGACAAAGAAATCAGAAAGACTATTTATATAGGATTAATTTCATTAAGTTCCCTTTATCATGTGGGTCAACTTGATATATACTTACTTTAGAGACATACATGTTGTGCCTCCCTAAATATTTTTGTGAAGCATAACCAAAAGAAACTGGTCATCAATGGGAGCTTCATTATATCTTATCGATACATGAAGAGATAGTCAGCATTTTTTTACATCAAAAAGACTCATATAATTGGGATAGGTTTTCCACATATCTCCAACTTTGTAGGTCACTTAGATAATAGAGACAAGCAATATTTTTGGTAGGAGCATCATTGATACATACATCAGAGAGAATAATATAATTGGGATAAGTTCCCTGCGTCTCTCCAACTATGTAAGTTACCCTGATAAGAAGCACATGAAATATTTTTAGAAAGAGTTTTTTAAGGTCACCCTAAAGTGCATAGTGGGGAGAAATAAAATAAACATATTAGAGATACAAGAGTTTTAGAAAGAAGTCTTTTTTTCTCAATGATCACAAATGTTAGGTAGATAATGATAAGGAGTGATCTTTCATTGCAAAGTCTTCAAATACCTCTTGGTAAAGCTACTAATGGTTCAACTGAATACTTACCTCATCAGAGAGACATTTCATGCTAGGATAATATAAAAATGTCACTCCAATGACCTAGGTCATAGCAACATGAAGAAGACTTATTATTTTCTCTCCAAAACATTAAAAGCCACAACAAAAGAAGAAGGATTTATACAACATCAACAAGACTACTAATAAGTCTCTCCAACCAAATAACAAAATCCAAAGGGCACTTCAGATCAATGATACATTACATCGGTCTTGATGATCAACAAATAAAATTATAAAATAGGATTAGCGCCAAACATAGTAAACAAATTAGCATGAGATCTAATGAGTTCCTACCGATGAAACACAATGCATTTCCCTGACACTTCAAATTTTGGTTGGTGCATTGATTATCAATGGTGTACATCAATGGCCACACAAGTAATTTCTATATGAACCATATTGATCAAACAAATTATACCAAAAGGATTTATATGCAGGGGTTGTAAAAATAAAGGATGAGAGATCAAAATGAAGAATGGATAACTCATTGCACTGACTATGTTCAAGTAAGCATCCAAGATACTTTTGGAATTTGATAATTCACACTTGAGTTTTGTATTAGGGTTTTTCTTTCTATATACTTTGAAAATAGATGGCCTGATAGGATCAATAAACAAAATACAAAAGGCATAAGGTAGCAAGTCTAAAAGCAAGAAATAGAAAATTGAAACAGAGAAAAATGTAGAAATTGAACAAAGAAAATTACACCATGACTTATTAAATCAATTGCCTAGTTTGGGGCCTAAATCTAGACAGACAACACAATTAAGACGAGATGCTGAGAAATTAGAGGATAGACAAAAAGATCTAAGGGACATATGGACAATAATTAAAGGATATGAATTATTCATTTTCCACTACAATCGGAGAATTGGTATGAACCAGTGTGTAACCCTTGGAAACTCAACCTGGGAAAACTAGTTCTGCCAAATGTCATTGTTTTGATCTCATAAAACTCCTAGTGAAATATTATAATTTAGAGCTCAGGGCCATTTTCAATCTACGAGGAGAACCTTTCATACATGTGTCTAAGCATGCAATTTATGAAGTGTTTGATTTAGATGAAACATATGATTATCCTATAGTACATGAGGAACTTAAAAATGAGTATTGGAGAATGGACACAAATTACAGGGGATGGAGGTTGCCTTTTCATAGGCATAAGAAAGATGGAAAGTTGGTGCCACTTGCAAATGATGGCAAGCCTCCTTTTTCATGTGGATTTATTTGAGACATACCTAAAATACACTTATTATTCAGTCGAAGAGGTAGTAGGCCCTAAGGCTCCTAGTTTTATATCCATACGAGCCCAATGGTGATCATTTTTTATATAAAATTCCATAATTCTAGACCATTTGACTATGCTTCGTATGTTTCTAGAATCAATGCTTCAAATGGATATGCACTCTCACAAGTAACCTAAAACACCCTTTAATGATAGAAAGTATAGACTACTGAAATAGAACCATGGGATCAACCTTCAAACAACATAAATGCATTGAAAACTCTATGAAAATTCACAATGGACAACATCACTAACCATAATTATACAAATGGTCCCTAATAGAGTCACCATTTTATTGGTTCCTAGAAATGGTTTACACTATTGATGTAGAAACCAACTTTATCCTTCAATTATCTATTGAGAAGCCAACCCCAATTATCATTAATCTCCAGGACTTGGACCAATTGAAAAGGATTTCACAAATCCTTTTGCACTTTGGGCTTTGAAAAACCTGAGAGGTTGATTCCTTCATGTATTTACAATCTTTGCACTAGACTTGTAAATGACATTAAAATAAAGAAGATAATATCATATAAAGGCTCAACAAAAAGAAGAATGCTTAGGAATGGATAATTCCTCAGTGATCATTAACTAATTGGAGCATCAGATGATAACAACAACATAAATGAACATTTACTGCGTGATTTAACAATTTATAGTAAACTATTGGTGAATTCGAAGCATAATACTAATAATAAAGACAAATGCAAGCTATGATCAGTGCCTTATTCCATTAGGGACTTGAATTCAAAAGACATAAAATGAAATATGACAAAATTTTCTTGATAACATATAATCTAAGATAATCATGCCTCACAATACATCTTATCAACACTCCCAACCCAAACTAATTATCAAAATCCCTGCACAAATCCTACCAATTTTTAATTCTATTCAAGCATTTAATTGACCCATTAGATCAAAGCATGAACAAGAAATTACATACACCATAGCAGTGCACTGAATGAGAAAACACTTGATTCCATTCATTCAAAATGTGGTTAAATTGTACATTGGAGAGAAATAGATTTGAATTATATATTTATTAAACTCAATAACTATCCTTGTCATAAGACAATATACATTCCATTCATTCATTCAAGACTTGTACAAAACTTGACACTAAACTATTCATCTATTTACTTTGTAAATGACTTTACTATTAGCTCATTTCCACCTAGAATTGCTACTGGAACCTATACTCTAAACATGAACAATTAAACAAATACTTTGGAACCCTTTCTCATGGCCTTGAATTCCCTTTTATAAAAAAATAAGGGACCCAAAAATATTTGGGCCAGAGAAAACACATGCCACAAGTCCAACAGACCGCTTGTGACTCTTGTTACAAAAGATTTCATCAAGAAGATCTCAATGGAGACAAAAATGCCTTGCACCTTTCTTTCCCTACATTTGTTGAAGAAGATACTAAAATGATCCCACACTGATGCAAGCATGTACTTCACAAAGATAACCATTGTAATATGCCAATATTTTTGTTAGACTTTCATATCAAATAGTTAGTTGGTTAACTATTTATTCCTTCTATTCCTCACTCAAATAAATCCCCACCCAATTATTATACTTCTTATCTAATGGCTAGTTGAAGTTCATGACCTCATTATATTTTGTCATGTAGGGGGGGTACTTAATTGCTACTCGATTTTCTTCCCTCTCAAAACATTCAAAAAAATTTCATGTGTTTATGATTTTATCTATATTATTCCCTACCATGTCAGTCAAGGTCTTCACAAATCACTTCAACTTGATAATTAATGACCCGCTCTACGTGTTCCTTCCATAACTACAATAGCTTGACAACTCCATTTTCATCTAACATTGTAGGGAATAATGTATCATGTAATTCATTAAAACTCCTTAGTAGCTCTCTGATTTTGTTTTCTATACTCTCTGGAGAAACCTGAAAATATTGTATTGACTTCACCAACAAATAGGTTGGTTGAAGTGCTAGTGGCTTATTAGTATGATACCTAGAAGCTACAAACATAATCTTCATCTCATTATCCTTGTACACCCATTTGTTAAACAAAGGTACAACCACTTCTTTTTCCTTATCAAAACTTTTGACAACTTCACGTAATAAAGAATAAAAATAATGAACGATTGCCAATCTACTATCCACCTTTTCATTCAAATGAGTCAGAACGAAACTGACTACTTTCTTTTTCTTTAAGGCATATGTTTCCTCTGTATCATTTACCTTGATCTCCAACTCTTTTATGTTCTCCAATATTTGAGCCCTAGTTGGATCCATTGAGCAAGTTGGTTCTAAAACAATTGGTTCTAATGCAGAACTAGGAGGAGTGGTCTCAATACGAGACTGGGGAACTACTTCAATAAGAGTGGCGGGAGGTGCTTTTGATTTTGATGGTGCAGATGTGGTTGTAGGAGCACTAGGAGGTGCTTCTAATAGTTTATAATCAAGAAGCTAACACTTTGATTGCAACTCAATGTATTTATAATGCACCTTATTATACTCTAAAAATATGCTCAAAATTAGTTTTGTATTCCTATTTTTCAGCTTCCTCCCTCTTGATAGTTTCATTAGCCAATTTGGCTACATCAATAGTTAGATTTTCTACCTCTACTCTTGATGTTTTTGAAGCTCTTTTTATTATAAGGCTTCCCCTCAAATTTGGATTTATGTCTCCTATATATAGCTTTCTAACCTCCCTCAATAGTGACCATATAGCTAATGTGGCATAAACCTAAATCTATTATGATCTTTTAATGCCAATCAAGTTTCTTCCTTTGAGCTATATAGTTGTTTATTTTTTCTAATGGCTTAAAAATCTATGGCATCAACAATATCACATTCTGGAAGGATTAGGACCCCTTCCTAATTAGAAATTTTCTTCCCTTCCTCAAGCGTGATGGAACTGAATTCTTCCATCATCTCATTATTTATTTTATCCTCATTTTTTTGTTTTCTTTTGTTAGGTTTCAAAGCCTTCCTCTCCTTTTACCTTCTTTTATACTCAAGAATTTTAAGCTTCCAAAACAATTGCAAGAATTATTGGCTCTTAACAAAAGTTTCATCCTATAGAAATTCATCATAGGCCTCTTTCCTTTCATCTCTAAGTGTTCTTCCTTGAATGTCCAAATAGGTGAAATCCCACTCAAGTGATCTCGGTATTTAAGCGATGTCCACCTAAAATTATCTATTAGTTACAATAATAACATCCTCCTCTCCTTCTTCCTCTTTATTTTTTTCCTTAATTTATTCATCTCCTTGCCTTGGAGGTGAAGGGGATAAAGGAGGTGGTGAAGGGATTCTCCTTAGTGAATCCTCTAGATCAATAATTGTTTCTCTTTTTAATGGCCTAGGTTGAGACTTAGGGATTTTCTCATGCTTCATTATTTTCTTCCCCTTTCCTCTTACCCTTTCCTCCTTGTCATCCTCATATGTATATGTTTCATCTCTCACCCTTTTACATATTTTCTTAATAACCAGAGTCTCGAAAGTGGGTCTTGTTGCCTATTGAGTTCTTTCCCCTATCTTCTTACCATGAACCAATTCCAACTTAGCCTTTTTTTCTTTCAAAGAAAGTATAATTTCTTCAAAATTATCCATCAAGAAATTGATCTTCATAAAGAATGGTCTGAAATCCTTCAAAGGATCATACTTTTGATCCATTCTTTGGACAATGTTCCAAATATTTCCATATACTTTCCATTTCACCTTCTTATCATCTTGTACATCTGAATCAAACTTATTTCTAATTATGTCCTCGGGAAAATTGAATTCATGGGGTAACAAGGATCCTTTAATTCTGGTTCTAAACACATTATAAAAACCCACTGGATCACTATGCCTTGTTGTTCCAATCCCCAAATGATAAGGCTCAAAAACCTTCTCAAAATGGACCCAACCTCCCTTTGTAATCACAAAGTAAGGTGCAATTGTAAACTCTAGGAAAATTGTGCCCTTTCCCTTTCCTGTCAACTCTCTTTCTTGGATACAATCAATTTTCCACATCACTTCTACAAATCCCAACCTGAGTGGTACATTAAATGGCCAAAACAATTACACACAAGATATTAAGGGTTGGGTTTTGGTGGCCAGTGATATTTAGAGATGCACACCAACTAGTTATAAAATGTGATGCATGCCAAAGGTTTTATGGTAAATTGAAGTTTTTAGGAAACTTTCCATTGATGTCAGTTGATGTACAAGCTCCTTTTCAATAGTGGGGTATTGATTTTATTTAGGAGATAGCATGTAATTCAAGTGGTGGCCATTCTTGAATCTTAGTGGCCACTGACTATTTCACAAACTAGATTGAGGTAATTCCAAGCAAGAGAGAAACAAACAAGGTTGTCATTGATTTTCTAATGGATAACATATTAACAAGATTTGGATGCCCGAAAATCAGAATATCAAATAATGCAATGTATTTTAGATCATAAGAATATACATGATTTTGCAATAAGTATGTCATTCAAACATCATATTAATCACCCTACCACCCATAGGGAAATGGGTGGGCAGAATCAAGAAACAAAAGCTTGATGAAGATCATCAAGAGGATTATAGAAAAGAATAAAAAGGCTTGGGACTCAAAGTTGAAATTAGCAGTTTGGGCAGATAGGGTAAGAGTAAAGAAGGTAATAGGATGCACTCCTTTTGACTTGGTGTATGGAATAAATACTAGGTTACTTCATAGTAACTTAATGGACATGTGCAAGTTTGTCCAAACTTATGATGATGATATGGGAGAAGATATGCAGTTGAGAGTTGAAGCTTTGATGAAGCTAGATGAAACTAGAAGATAATCTCATGCCAAAAATACTAAGCTACAGATGCAGGTCAAGAACTTGTATGAAAAAAGAACAACTGCAAGGAGTTTTCAAGTAAATGATATAGTCTTTATGTGGAATGCCAAATTGGAAGATAAAGTATGGTAAGTTTGATGCCATCTTGTTAGGTCCATATTTGATCCATAGAAAGTGGGAAGAAGATTCCTATTTTTTCCAATAAATGATTGGTGACATTCTTGAACTGCCAGTTCATGGACAGATCTTGAAGCCCTACTTCTCTTGAAGTAGCATTTTTTCTATGAATAATAGATTTAGGTCTTGTATATAGTTAGAATAGTTTTCCTTTTTTGTTAAGTTATCTTTTCTGGACAAACTTCCTTTCAGGTTTACTATGTTAGTGGTTTTCTTCACTTGAGATTCTAGATTCCTCACTTCATTCCAGTGGAATGAATGACCCCAACTAGAGCCACTGATATAACTTCAAGATGGGCCTTGAAAAATTTATGTGCCTTAGTGACTTTTTTATATCATATCTAGTTAATCTTGCACTCTGTTAGGTTTTCAAGGCTTAGGGTTTTAGGACTTTTTCCATTTGTTAGTCCTTTTATACATTAAAACCCTAAGTATATTCTAATATGTTGTTACTTTTTGGCTTAAGAGGGTTGAGGGTCATTCTATTGTTAAAAGGGGGCCATGTTATTTCATTAGGTTATAATATTTTGCGGGTCAACCTTTTTAATTTTTCCTAAGTCTCATCCCTTAATTCTAATGTCCCTATGGTCATTGTCTTAATGTATGTTCATGCGTGGGTCCCCTTTTCTTTACCAGTGATGTGCTATGTGATAAGCTTTTACAGGTCCCCATAATTTCATGAAGCCCTTTTCTAAAATATTTTATTGACTTCAACATTGCGAGAGGTTGTCACTTGTCAACTATCCATTGGCCGAAGGATCATTGAGAAGGATTAAAGTATGTTATACTGATTTCTTTTGTTAAAGTTTGAGTTGCTTAATGTACATTTTTTTTCACATGGAGAAAATGGATGAAGATGTTTTAAAGTGGATCGAAAAGGTGCTCTAAGTTTAAATGGTCGAGGTATAAGGATGTTTACAATAAGGAAGTAAATTGAGACCAGATCTAACAACTCTCATGATCCTACAATTGAGAAATACAAGAAATTTAAGCATTGCAACATCATGAGATGATGCCACATATCCATGTCAGGCCAGAACAAGTCGATGGTGGGACCAAGACTTGAGTTGTAAAGTTTGATGAGATGGATAGTTTTCACTAGTCATGAGATGGACATGTTTTCCAAGTGGAAGGTCAATGTCAGGTTGACTAATGCAGACTATTTGATGAACTAGTGTGGAGGAAGATCAATGACCAGAATTCATTTTTTCTTTAATCAAGAATTGTGCTATTTTTTGGCTCGAGTGAACAATAATGGCAGATGAGACCTTGTAGCTCATTTCAAATGAATAAAAGGTGATTTTAAAGTAATTATCATTCACCCAACATTCAACCAAGAGGAAAATTTGAATCTAGAGCTGAAGAAGATCAAAGCAAGTTGTTTCAGTGCAAAAAAGTTATGAGTTCAGTTCTTATCTTTTCCTAGTTGTTTTAACATTGTAGGCTTGGGAATTATTTTCAGATTGTCAGGAAAGGATTGTATTTCATTCTGGGAATGGGGTTTTGATAAAATTGAGTAGAAGTTGTGCTGGAATTAATCTTGTAATTTTAAATTTCATAAAACTCTAGTTTTTCTCCCTTGTTTAACATTTGTTATTCAAATCCCTAGTTTTAAAATGGTACCTCAAAGACCTCACTCTAGAAAAATTGAATATCAAAAGAGAAACCTGTATGATGAATTTTTGGATCAATTAAAGTCATCAACAAATGATAGATATCAAACTTAGAAATTTTTATAGTTGGTAATACCCTAGGTGAGGGTTTGATCAATAAAACATACAATATTGTAGATTTTAGACTGTTAACAATAGGTTTAGATATGTTTATATAGTGGGTCGGACAGAGGAATATTCACTCTCCATTCTCCAATATTTGACAGTATGATTTGGGAAAATTGGTAGTGCCTAGTGTTTTCATGGATATTGACCTTCTTAGGGAAGTGGCAAATAGATATGATCCAATTCTAAGGGTCATGAGGGGGAATAAAGGATAATTCTTATTTTCAATCAACATCAAGGAAATTCAAGAATTTTTTAGTTTATATGAACTTGCATCTTTCTTGGAGCCCATAAATTTGGAGGAGATAAAAGGAGAATATATAAGGATGAAAATTTTTGTTAGGGGAAGTCTTCTTCCTACTCATTTGGACAAAGTAGGACAAATAAAATATTACATTGGCCCAAGATCAGTAGAACCTTTCTCAATTGATATTTTTTCTCCATATTCCAAAGCTACATTTTTCACACTATGCCAAGTTCTAGGTTTTCACCCAAGTACAGTCATGCCTATGGCATATATGTATATGGTGATTCAGATTCAGCATCTAAATTTCACAGTGATATATGACTATGCCCCATACCTTGAAGATAAGATACATGAGATTTTTCAAGAAATTAAGAAGGGTAAACTTGAAACCCATTTTTTTTGTATTCCTTGTTGACGCACATGTTCTTATACAAGAATGCAGACTTATTTGAAGAATCTATGAATTTGAAAAGAATAGTTGATGGGAATGAGATGCCGGTATAGGTTTGGAGTATGGATTTGTCATGGGACAGACAAGATGCCAGTTTTGTAAGATTTGATAATTTTTTTCCATCAAGGTTGAGAGCTTGGTTGACAATCAACCCACCTAGAATCCCATTGCAATTGCATGATTTTCTAAGACCAAAGGAAAGAGTACTAGATCTAAAGGTATAACACAATTGGGGAGATATTATTCCCTACCCCGTTAGCACAATCTTGAGGGTGTATGGTTTTCTAGGAAAGACCCATGTTTTTCCATATAATGTACCACTTAGGTTGGGATTTGCATAAGTGATGTGTAAAATTAGTTGTATCCAAGAAAGAGAGTTGACAGGAAAGGGTAAGCGAACAATTTTTCTTGATTTTAAAATTGCACCTTACTTTGTGATTACAAAGGGAGGTTGGGTCCATTTTGAGAATATTTTTTAGCCTTATCATTTGGGGGTTGGTACAACAAGGCATAGTGATCCAAAGGATTTTTATAATGTGTTCAAGACCAAAATTAAAGGATCCTTATTACCCCATGAATTCAATTTTCTTGAGGACATAATTAGAAATGAGTTTGATTTAGATGTATAGGAAGATAAGAAGAGAAATGGATAAAATATGGAAAGATTTGGAAAATTTACAAAGAATGGATCAAAGTGTCACCCTTTGATTCAGGCCATTCTTTATGAAGATCAATTTCTTGATGGATAATTTTGAAGAAATTTTTCTTTCTTTGAAAGAAAAAAGGGCTAAGTTGGAATTGGATCATAACAAGAAGATGGGGGAAAGAACTCAATAGGAAACAAGATCCGCTTTTGAGCTTCCAGTGGTTAATAAAATATATAAAAGGGTGAGAGATGAAAAAAATAGTGGTGAGGATGACATAGAGGAAAGGGTAAGAGAAAAGGGGAAGAAAATAATGAAGCGGGAGAAAACCCCTAAGTCTCAACTTAGGCCATTAAAAGGAATAACAATTATTGATCGAGAGGATTCACCAAGGAGAAGCCCCTCACCACCTCCTCTATCCTCCTCTATCCTCTTTACCTCCAAGGCAAGGAGATGAAGAAATTGAAGAAAAACATACAGAGGAAGAAGGAGAGGAGGATGTTATTATCGTAACTAATAAAGAATTGTAGGTGTGTATCCCTCCAGCATTGAGATCACTTGAGTTGGATTTAACCTCTTTGGACATTCAAGGAAGAAAATTTAGAGATGAAAGGAAAGAGGCATGTGATGAATTTCTACAGGATGAAACTTTTATGAAGATCCAGACATTCCTGCAATTGGTTTGGATGGTTAAAATTAATGATTATAAAAGAAGGTGTGAGGAGAGGAATCCTCTGAAACCTAAGAAAAGTGAACAATAAAATGAGGATGAAAAAAAGAATGAGATGATGGAAGAATTCAATGCCCTCACCCCTAAGGAAGGGAATAAATTTGTTAATCAGGCATGGGTCTTGATCCTTCCATAATAGGTTATTGTTGATGCGATATCTTTTGATAATGTTAGAAAAAAAAAATAGCTATATAACTCAAAGGAAGAAACTAGATTTTCATTAAAAGGATCATAATGGAGTTAAGATTTTACCACATTGTCTATATGGTCACTATCCAGGGAGGTTAGAAAGCCAGTTATAGGATACATAAATTCAAATTTGAGCAGAAGTCTTATAATAAAAAGGGCTTCAAAAAATCAAGAGTAGAGGAAACAAATCTAACTATTGATGTATCCAAATTGGCTAAAGAAACTGCCAAGAGGGAGGAAGCTGAAAAATAAGAATACAAAGCTAAGTTTGAGCATATTTTTGGAGAGTATAACAAGGTGCATTAGAAATATATAGATTTATAATCAAAGTTTCATCTTATAGAGCATAAACTATTAGAACCCCTTGTTGCTCCTGCAACCACATCTACACCATCAACATCAAAATCACCTCATGTCACTCTTATTGAAGTGGATCCTCAGCTTCCTATTGAGACCACTCCTCCTAGTTCTGCATTAGAACTGATTGTTGAAGAGTCAACCTGCTCAGTGGATCCAAGTAGGGCTCAAATGTTGGAGAAAATGAAATATTTGGAGAGAAAGGTAAAGGATACAGAGAAGAAATCTACCTTAAAGAAAAAAGAAGTAGCCAATTCAGTTATGACTCATTTGAATGAAAAGGTGGATAGAATTTTGGCAAGCATTCATTCTTTTTATTCTTCATTACTTGAAGTTGTCAAAAGTTTTGATAGGGACAAATAAGCGGTTGTACTTTGTTTAAAAAATGGTTTCACAAGGCTAATGAGTTAAAGATGATGTTTGTAGCTTCTAGGTATCATGTTGATAAGCCACTAGTACTTCAACCAACCCATTTGTTGGTGAAGTCAATACAAGATTTTTAGGTTTTACTAAAGAGTATAGAAAAGAAAATCAGAGAGCTACTGAGGAGTTTTAATGAATTGCATGATATATATTATTGCTTGCAATTGTAGCTAAAAATGGAGTTGTCAAGCCATTGTAGTTATGGAAGGAACATGAAGAGAAGGTCATTAATTCTCAAATTGAAGTGATTTTTGAAGGTCTTGATACAAACATGCTAGAGAATAACATGGATAAAATCATAAACATAGGAACATTTTTAAAATCTTTTAAGAGGGAATAAAATCAAGGAGAAGTTGATTACACCCCATACAGGACAAAAGATAATGAGATCATGAACTTCAATTGGCCATCGTACGAGGAGTATAACAATTGGGTGGGGCTGTATTTGAATGAGGAATAGAAGGAATAAATAGTCAACCAAATAACTGTTTGATATGACGATCTAGCAACAAATTTTGACATATTGCAATGATTATCTTTGTGACTTGTAAAAGCTTGCATCAATGCGGGATCATTCCAATATCTTCTTCAACAAATGCAAGGCAGGAAAAGTGTGAGGCATTTTTTTTTTCATTGAGATCTTCCTAAGGAAATATTTTGTAAAAAGAGTCACAAGCAGTCCATTGGACTTGTGACATGTATTTTCTCTAGCCCAAAGCTTGTTGGCTCCCTTATTTTTCTATACAAGGGAATTTGAGGTCATGAGAAAGGGGTTCCAAAGTCTCTATTTAAATTGTTAAAGTTCAGAGAGTATAAGTTCTTGTAGAAAGTGTAGGTGGAAATGAGCTAATTGTAAAGTCATTTATAGAGAAAATAGATGAATAATTTAGTGTCAAGTCTTGTACAAGTCTTGAATGAATGAATGAAATGTATATTGTCTTATGACAGTGATAACTATTAAGTTTAATAAATATATAATTCAGTTCTATTTCTTTCCAATGTATAATTTTACCATATTTTGAATGAATAGAATCAAGGATTTTCTCACTCAGTGCACTGTTATGGTGTATGTAATTTCTTATTCATGTTTTGATCTGATGGGTCAATTAAATGCTTGACTAGAATTACACATTGGTATGATTTGTGTAGGGATTTTGATAAGTAGTTTGGGTTGGGATTGTTGATGAGATGTATTGTATGGTAGTATTATCTTAGATTTTATGCTATCATCCAAAGTCTGTCATATTTTATTTTATGTCTTTTGAATTCAAGTCCCCAATGGAATAAGGCACTGATCATATCTTGCATTTTTCTTTATTGTTAGTATTGTATTTCAAATCCACTAGCAATTTCCTATAAATTGTTAAATCACGTAGTAACTTTTCATTTATGTTGTTGTTATATGTTTTTATCATCTCATGCTCCAATTAGTTGAGGATCACTAAGGAATTATCCATTATTGAGCATTCTCCTTTTCTATTGAGCCTTTATATGAGATTATTTTCTTTATTTTAAGGTCATTTAAAAGTATGATTCAAATATTATAAATACATTAATGGATCACCCTCTTGGGTTTTGCATAGCCCAAAGTGTAGAAGGATTTGTGAAATCCTTATCAATTGGTCCAAGTCTCGGAGGTTAATGATAATTGGAGTTGGCTTCTCGATAGATAATTGAAGGATAAAGTTGGTTTCTACATCAGTAGTGTAAACCTTTTTTTGGGAACCAATATGACCTAGGGATGAAAGACATAAAAAATAATCCCTCTCAGATATACTTCAACCATTGCTCTATTCTTATGTACCTGATATTGTAGTATGGTTAGGATATTGGGATGTGTCCAGAGCAATTAAGAATCACACAATTTCATAAGGATGGTCAATCAGTACCAATACAATTGTGGACTTTAATTTGTGATAGAAGGTTTGTGAATTTCTATTATGTGTACTTTGAGGAATACTTCCTCAAAATATTGTATTGGGCTTACTACTACCCTTGTGATTATTCACTTTCTAATGAAAAAAAAATTGAGGCCTAAATATTTTGATGAAATAAAAATTGTAAATCATAATTGGGGTGACTGGTATTCTTTCATTGATTATACCATGATCAAAGTGTATGGTTTTGAAGACAATAATTTTCTATTGTCCAAGACTATGCCATAATGAATTGCATATATGGAGATTATTAGACAACTTGATTATTCAAATGTCTTGAACTTGATTTCATATGGAAAATAGTCATTTATGCCTGGTACATTGCATTTTGGATATTTGACCATAGTTTCTACAGAAGGTTATGACCTTATTTTAGATACAATGGGACATTACAACATGCAGAGGGTTGCTCCAAGGAAGGGATTTGATCCTAAAGGTTTTATAGATATTTTCATAATAAATCAAGATTTGAGTGGGTATACACATATTCCATTTCCCCATGATGATATCATAAGGAATTTGGATGAAGCAAAAGCAGAGTGGGCCATAGATGATTACAACATGGAAATAGAGAGAAAGATGAAAGAAATGCAAGAAGCATGATTCTTGCCTTCTACTTGTAAAGAGTCCTTAGATGAAGAAGTACCACAACATTAGTTTGACAATGTCTCAAAGTAGAGAATTGAGGAGTATCAACTATCTTCATGAAGAGATCAAGAAATCGGTGAATCACCGACTACTAGGCAATTAGCTTGCACATCTTTTTTTCTATGATGATAAATTTATCAATTCCACTAAGTTTAAGTCTTTTATATATAGACCTAAAGGTAAAATGTTAAGAGACTCAATTGCACACATCACACCCAAAAATGAGGTTCAATTGTTAGAAACACTGAAGGTGGATGTGGAGAATGAAATGAACACGATGACTCCTGAGAGAGGAAGGCAACTGTTATAGGATGTTAGTATGATGATACTTCCAGGTTGGGACTTGAATTTCACTCTATTTTTTTATAGTTTCTTACATGATGATGATTCAAAACACAAAATTAGTCTATAACGGGTAAATGAAGTTTACACTAGATCTGGATATAATTCTGATGAGAAATCTCTTTTGATCTAGGCTTTGTATCCTCCACATAAGAAACCTCATATTATTGACATGTAGAGTAGTTTTGGCCACATAATGACACTAAAAGTGGGGGAGATTGACCTAGTGGTTACTATAGACATTTGCATTAATGTGGCCAAGAAGAATAAAGCCCAAATATGAATGATGACCAAAGAACGCGACGCAAACAAACAAAAAAGTGAAAGGCTAATCAAAGATAATGATTCTCTAAATAATACAATTAAGAGATCACTCAAAGATTCTTCAATATTTTTAACTCAAGGAGAAGATCCCCAATTGAAAAATAAATATGAAAAACTAAAAATGGAGAATCAACAGTTGAATTCCCAAATGAGGAATACCATATTTGAGACAGTCTTTTTGATATTCCAAAAGAGGCTTACTAGCTTGATGGTCTGGTTGGAATTTTTTTGGATTGCCCATTCAAAGAACCTCACTACTATTCAAGAACACAAGAGGATAAGAGATAGACTTAAAATGAAAAACTCCAAGAGGTAAACAATAAAATCTCCTCTGATAACGAGGCCATTACAACTGCCAAAAAATTGATAAAGAAACATAAGGAATATTATCTAGACATTAAGGAAGAAGTCAGGGAGTTCATGGATGTTTTAACAATAGGCTTGCCAACATTGTTTGATTATGATAGAAGTCTAAATAATCAAATTCAATGGACAAAAAAATGTAGGTTGATACTACAAGATGCACTGGAAGTTGTAAAGAATGATGGCCCCATATTAGATGAAACCTACAAGCACCTAGAGGAGATGATAAATGTTGAATTTTTAGTGAGGGACATTATACATGATTCTGATACTTAACTCAATCAGGGATATATTGATCATATCACTTGAGTCCACTTGTGGATCATTAGAGCATAATTTACACTGCTACATTTGACCTCATTTTTCTACCAAAATTTTTGACCATGAAGCCAAAAGGTTTTGGTTGGTTGGACTATAGAAGGAAAACTTTCTTTTTTTTAAAGTTATGCCCATGTTAGTCAAAATTTAGACTAACACGGGCATAACTTAAAAAAGAAAAAGTTTCATTTCTCATTCATTATTACCATGGTGAATTTGTTTCAAGGGAATTGCAGCACGTGAAATGTGAATTCGAAGATCTCTGAGATTTGAAGGGAATTGCAAAGTGCAAAATGCGAATATAAATCTGGGCTCGTTGCTAGGTATTTGGGCAGGTTGAGTGTCATTGGCTTCATCCCAGGGTTTGTCTGCAAACGCAAATTAGAAATTTGGGCTCGTTGCTAGGTATGCATCATGATTTTCCCTGGGCTATGTTCTTCTGAAGGAGAACACAAGAAAATATATCACATTTTTATTTATTTTACTTGTTCTTTTCATGGCTTGATGAGGGTTCCATTATATAATTTTATGGTCAAGGGTTTCTACGTTCTCTATTTTGTATTATTCTTGGATAGGGTTTTGTATTATGCTAGTTTGTATGGATGCGAAATAGGATAAGGGATATTCAACATCCAGCAGCTAGCTTTTCACGGACGCACTGTGTGCACTCTAGGCATCTACATCTTTATGATAGTCTCTTAAATTTATGAGCTTCTTGCTCAGCCATTCGAAATCACTTGTGAAGTTATAGACAAGTGAAACCTCCTTGTTTATCTCTTCTAAAAACATCTCGCCAAGCTTTTCAAGAACAACATCAAACATAATAGATGCCATAATTGAATTTTTAAGTAACTGAGAAACTGAAGCACTCTCAAATATTACTGTGGACTACACAGTTATAACTTAAAGAACTCTCAAACACTAGAATGAACTTCTCAAAATTTGAAGGCTCTTAACAATTGAGAAACTGAAGATTAGTGCTTAGTTATTGACCAATTTGAACCAAGCTAAACTAATCAAGTTGCAATGAATGTGAGTACAGCTAGGGAAGAAGTAAATTTATAAGAATGAATACAGAGCTTATTAGGAAGGATTCTCGGCCTTCTTGCCCAAGTTATTCTAATCACTTTTACTTTAATTATTCTCATCTTCCTTTTTACCCACGAATATAATAATTATTTATACTAGTGTGCCATAGTTGCCCATAGACAAACCTAGGAAGAGTGCAACAGTGGAAGACTCAATTCCAAGGTACTATGTACCTTCACCCAAAACTTCTAAGTTTCAAATACTTAAGGCAAATGAAGGAGATCAAACAATATTTTCCCTTCTACTAATCAACTTACAGATACCTCTTAGGAATCCTTGAGATCTGACTCACAAAAGATCAATTTTAGGTTCTAATGACAAATTCCTCCAAATAGAGCCCTTTAAGGATCCTACCAAACTACTTTGGAACTCCAAAAATTTATAAAGGATAGACCAAGAAAATGTGAAGGATTTGCATCATTTATATATGTCTAACTATCCACCAAAAGATAGGTTATAGATCTACTCCAGCACTTCAAACTTCTTCCTAAGTACACAGTCCTAATCAGGCCTAATTAGGCTTGGTTTTCAAAGGAAGTCCTAAGAAATGGGTACAAAGATCCAAAAAAACCTTGTGAACACTTAGAGGGATGCCAAATTACTCCAAATCCACCATTCACTTGATCGCTTGCTTCATGCAAACTGCTGCACACTCAAACTCCTACAATTCAAGACCAAATACATAGAGATATTTGGTCTAGGGCTCGTTTGTAAAAATAAAAAACTTCATCCCTTGGTTTCCTCCTTCTGGACTCTTTGAAAGCATTCTAATATCTTTCATTTTTATTGGGTTTCATGCAATTTGGCTAGTAGAGTCGTGAGCTAGACCTCCATTTGCACAAAACCCTATTGGAGCAAGGGTTTCTAGACTGGTTTTAGAGATCCTATCACAACTTGGGCTAGAAATCACCAAATGAACTTAGACTTGTTGCATTTTCAAGTTAACAGGATAGAATTCCAACAAAATTCATTTATCACCCTTCACCAATCCATACAGATCGTACACACTACAATTAATAAGGATTTTATAAGAGAAAACCAAAGAACTTTATTGATTTTTCAAAATAGGGTCGTACGATGGAACTTGTTCTATTGGGAAGGTTCTTAGACATATATATAAACTTCCTCCACCAAGAAACTAGCCTTGAATTGGGTGGAGTTAGTTAGATCTTTGAATTAGCCACAGAATAGCAACTTTGACAACTTTTTGAAAAAGTTGTAAAAGTTGCTTAGCAACTTTTTGTTGCACTTTTCAAATCTTGCTAAAATGTCTTAAACTATGACTCTATTCTATCCTAAGGACTGGGTTAGCCTTTTCCTTGGTCTAACCTATTATTTTAAGACTTAAAACCTTAAACATCCTATGCCAATGTCCTTTAGGACTTAAGGAACTCAAGGTTTATAAAACACCTATGAGTCCTTAGCCTTTACAAATGGACTTGATGAGACTAGAATCTATAAGAGACTACTGCATAATCCTAAGTTGATCATTTTTTAATACCAAGGATAAATCCAAGGTGTAGTGCCTCTGTTGGAGCTAGTGCCCTGCACCATACTACCCACCTCAAAGGAACTCAAGTCCCTTGAGTTGGAATGTGTTCAAGCTTGTACCCTACCTTTTTAATCTCTAACTCAGTCATCCAAGTGGCATCCTCTGCTGGAGAATCTTTCCATTTGATCAGGTATGCATAGTAAGTGTCTCTCTTGGTTTGTTTGGTTACCCTCTTGTCCAAAATACATTCTATCTTCGGAGTGACTGTTCTTGGAAGTTGTGTTGTATCTGCAGTACCTAGATGACATGTTTCTACAACATTCACATCACTAGAAGACTTATAAGCATAAATGTCAGCCACATTGAAGATAGGTAAAAGTCCTATGTCAGGTGGAAGGTCTATTTTGTAAGCATTGTTGCCACATTTCTTTAGGATTTTGAAAGGGCCAGCCTTCTTCATCATAAGTTTGGTGTGTTGGCCTTTTGGCAATCTTTCTTTCTTCAAGTGAATCGTCACTAAGTCCCCAACTCTGAACTACAAATCTATCCTCTTCTTGTCTTCCTGGTGTTTGTATTTCTCTGTGGTATATTTAAGTCTGTCCCTGACTTGTTCTTGAATATCTTTCATCACTTGGGCAAAGTCTTCTGCTAGAGCACTCTTCCTATCCATAGCCTTCACATATCTTAACTCTAAGACTCCCCTTGGGTGGCTTCCATAGAAAATTTGAAAAGATGTTAGACCCGTGCTCCTATTTAGTGAATCATTATATGAGAATTCTGCCCGTGGTAGAATTGTGTCCCATGAACCTCCATGTTGTTGAGTGAGGCATCTTAGAAGACTGCCTAAGGATCTATTACTGACTTTTGTCTGCCCATCTAATTGTGGGTGATAGGCTAAGGAAAATGAAAGGTTTTTCCCCAACTTCTTCCATAGGGTCCTCCAAAAATGGCCTAAGAATTTGGGATCTTTGTCTGAAACTATGGACATAGGTAAACCATGTAGCCTAACAACTTCCTTGAAGAACAGTCCTACAATGTGAGATGCATCATGTGTTGTCCTACAAGGAATAAAATAGGTCATCTTGGAAAACCTATCAACTACTACAAAGATGCTATCATGTCCTACCTTAGTTTTTGGAAGGCCTAATACAAAGATGCACAAATACTAGTGTGCCATAGTTGCCCATCTATAACTAGTGAGATGCACATAACTCATGTACCTCATGCTAGTGTGCTTGGATACCTCGTATACACTATTTTTCATTAGACTAGACATTATCCAAATAGTGAGTATTTATATAAAGTGTTATAACACACAGGCAGTCCTCCTTTTACACCAATTAATAACAGTGACAACCCTCACAGGCGGTTGGACAATGTCTAGTCTAATCCAAGCACACTAGCATGAGGTACATGAGTTATGTTCATCTCACTAGATATAGATGGGCATTAATGCTTAATTGAATGTGAACTATTAATCTACAAACTCTCATGTTAAACAACTACAAAATAAAGTCAACATAGTTCCTTTAACACGACTAAAGTTAAAATTAAATTATTCAAAAAAGGGTTTGTGTTTTAAGTTAATTGGTTTATGTAAATCTGTTTTGTGTTATATCCATATGGATCAATGGAAAGGTTTTAGTCTCTATAACCTGTTATGGTGTGGATCATTGATGTTGTTGACCCTGGAAGACTATGATGGTTACGGTGTTTTCTATCTTCTCTTTGTGCTTGATTCATGTCTGATACACTTTCCTTGAAGATCTCTATCTTCTTTTGCCACTCATTAAACCCCTACTCAATGTTGAGAATCTCCTATAGACCTACATTTCCATTGTAACACCTAGTACATATAATTGAAGGCTATCATTTGGGCCCTACAATCTTCCCTTAAAGGAACAACTATAAGTGAGGGGTAAGAGGTGAACTTCTCAGTTTTAGCATAGGTGAAATATGGATCCATATTTTGTCATGTCAAATGAAATACTCATGCAGTCAAACAACCCAAACTTTGATTCAAGTGCAGCTAGGTGCTTGAGAGTTGAGACAATAGTCCATTTTGCTCATAACAGTCACTCAAGAGTCTTTTTCCTTTCTCCTTGTCTAATGATTCTTCAATCTTCAAGCTTTCACAAGGTCACTATTTTTATGGAATTTGAAAAGGTTTTCTACATGGGTGCACTGCATACACTATTATCATTTTCACCACCCTTATCTACCATACAAACATTTTGACCCATATTTGAAACTAATCCCAATAGGTTGGATGGATTAGTTTGCACTAAAACATAACAAAATCCAATTCCCTCCATTTTCTAATAACCGATGCATTTCAAATTTTTGAATTTGCAACATTACAAATTTGGAGTTTTGAAACTTTTAAAGACAATGAAGCCTTAAGACTTCGAAATGTGACCTAAATGAACTTATTAAGCATTATTAAAATCAAATCTAAACTATTATAAACTTGTAACACCAAATTCCATCCTAGGCTCTTATTTTGGTGCTAAGGCCTATTAGGCCTTTTTGGACTTATTACATATTTGCCCTTTTCATTGCATGGAAGGTACAAATCGCCAAACCCATTATGTACCCAGGTATAGATTGCCAAACTCTTATTTCTTGAACATTGTTGACATACTTAAATGGAATACACAATACCAAATGATGAATGCTCAATTGTTGTAATGGCAAAGCATCAAAACCATCCATTTCTAAAATTTGATTTTGTATAGTCTTAATTATTTTTCTATAGTCCTATGATTTTGAAAATTGTTGACAAAGAGTGTTTCTTTTTTTTATTATAGTATAAATGATTTTTCTATAGTCGTAATGATTTTTCTTATTTCTTGTCTTTTGTCCCATTTTGATTTCCTATGTCTGTGCTTCATGACAGGATTTTGTCACCTTCTTTTGATGGTACATTTCATTCACTCTATGTGGAATACTATTTTGTTCACTATTTTATTTCAACTTGATATTTCTTTCAGTTTTTATATATACAGAGACTACACATGTTGATAAAAAAATGAGCTATTTGATTTAGGTTTACTTTTCATTATTGTAAATGGTTAATATTTCTGATGGTACTCCTTGGTGTATTCTATATAAAAATAATCATATAAAAATAATAAATGTAGTAACAATGGTGCGGTGCATTATTGATATAGGCTCGATGGCTCTTGTCAATGTGCCAAACTGTCAATGTGGTGTCAATGTGCCAAACTGTCAATGTGGTGGTGGGTAGTGTGTGTTGAAGACTTCACGGACACAGAGCAACCCTGGACGACAATTTTGGTGCTAGCCAAATAGAAAAAAGGTTGCTAATGTGTATATATTTAATGTTTCTAATGTAAATACTATTCATTATATTATAAGAACTAATGTAGATTGGGCATCACAAGGAAATAATGGTTGCAGATACTTTAGTTGGGTCGATGACAACTCATCTGCATTTATTCATCCATCTCCACTTATCCGTGATGAAGGATTTGAGTGCAAAACATGTCAGGCTAGGGCAAATTCTGAAATTATATTTTTACGATGCCTTCTCTATATTGTAATCACATATCTTTGTTGCGACCATATGCAGAGATGAACTCGGGAATTAGTTATTTTAGTATTTTCATATTGTACCTAATATTTTAATATGGATATGACATAACTTCTCTTTGCCTCAAGTGCGCATATATATGGTTTACATCTTTTTTTACAATAATTCTTCACGTTTATGGCTCACGTGAGCCCCTGCTATCAATCACATGATTTAAATAGACATTGACTATGGATTGACTATCATTTTCAAGCTTGAGTGAGGCTTCATACCACACATCATTCGTAGATTTGTATGCAATGCTGATTTAGGCTGGAGGTAAACTACACGTGTCATGTAAACAACATGGTTGAATGCAATCTCTTTTGTGCATTTTCAAGAGTTTTCCCACCAATACAAGCATAAATAATGCATTGAACGTAATCTACGAATGTTGTGTGGTATGAAGTCTTGCTGAAGTTTGAGTGTTGCTGAAGTTTGAGTGTCCTCCCTTTATTCTAGTGAGGGATTGGAATGAGTTCATTTTGGATGCAAAGGAGAAAGGGGATACTCAAAGAGGAATTACACCAGCAAATGAGAGAAGATGGTATGCAATAGTATTAACTACTAGTAGAATGCAATAATGCACTAATTAGTGATCTTTATATCTATATTATGTAACATATTTCAAACTTTTCATAGGTTGCAGGACACATCAAAGGCAACAAAGGCCAGACTACAAAAGATTTCACAATAGTTGACAAACATAATTGTAGGCATCATGGTCACATTTTTTTGGAGACAACATAAATTTTGTTCACTATTTTATTTCAGCTTGATATTTCATTTATTTTTCATATACATAGAGACTACACATGCTGATAAAAAAATGAGCTATTTGATTAAGGTTAACTGTTCATGATTGTAAATAGTCAATATTTCTGATGGTACTCCTTGGTGTATTCCATTTTAAAATAATCATGTTTCTATGGCTATGATAAATGTCCCTTTGTGTTGAGAAAATTAGAGTTGAAAAAATGGTTGCAAACAAATCATCCTTCTTCCACCAACATTCTAGTCAATGTACAAGTAACGAGTCATTCCATTCAAGAAAGACCATGTCTGACAATATCAACCCAGAAAAAAATAAGGAGTATGCAGAATTTAGTGATTATATCTTCCATTACTAGAGCCAATTCATATGCACATGTGATGAACATGCATATTTTCCTGAGTGCTATTGGGAGCTTACCCAACAACACATGTACTATTGTGAAAATCACCACAAATCTATTTGCTGCTGGGTCTATCATATACCTTCTATGATCAACTCTTATATGCACAGGTGATGAACATTCAGATTTGCCTAAGCAATACTTTGAGTAGTCCTCCAACACATGTACTATTGTGAAAATCATCACAAGTCCATTTGTTGGAGGGCTACTCATAGTACACATGTTTGGAGGTCTGAAGGAAACAATAGAATTTGAAGAGTCGCAAGTCTTAAGATTGTACTTAATATAGCCAAGCTTCATTCAATGGTACATTCAAACATGAAACAGTACCAAGGAAGTTTGACAAGAACAAGGAATATGGCTTAAACAGAATGGGAAGACATCTTTCTAACCTAGGCTTGGATCCTTCGACAATTAGCTTGATAATAAATGAAGTAGATGAGAGTTGAGCAATTAGCTTCCCAAGAAAAATCTCATAAATGAACTGTGTGTACCCCAATTCTTATGCCTTTTGCGCGTACCTAAATGACATATTTGTAACAACAAGGGAAAATTTAGCCTTACCCTTGTTTCAAATATATCAATTGGGTATGCACATAGGGAACATGAATTGGGGAACACATAGTTCATTTATGGGATTTTTCTTGGGAAGCTAATTACTCATCTGTCATCTACATTATTATGAAGCTAATTGCCAAAGGATCCAGGCCTAGGCTAGAAAGATGTCTTCCCAAACACATAATAAACATGCACATAAACACGATAGTTGAGAAACATAAATGCAGATTTCACAATAGCTGAGAAACATAATTGTAGGCATCACGGTCATAATTTTTTGGAGACAACGTAATTGAGTTGTATACCCAAGTAATGGAGTGCAACTTCTGCACCTCCGATTCCAAGTTGACACTACGGGATCCAAAGACCATAGATAAGGAATAAATTTAGAGAGTAGAGGAGGGCCATAATGACCAAAATAATACAGGATGAACCTCAAGTTAAATGAGGCAACTGCAAACATTTTAATAGATTTTTATTATTAAATAATGAAATTTGCATATACTAGTGTTCTAAGCCCCCTCATTACATGATTTATTATTGTAAGCCCCCTCTAACTTACTCATCTAGAAAATGAAACTACAACCTATTGGGATTGAGACAAACCTTATAGAACAACAACAGCTAGGAAGGATCACTTGCCAACATCTGTTGAATACATCTGTAGCTCATGAATACAAGGTCCTCCAACAGATGTATTCAATAGATGTTGGCAAGTGATTCTTCCTAGTTGTTGTTCTATAAGGTTTGTCTCAATCCCAATAGGTTGTAGTTTCATTTTCTAGATGCGTAAGTTAGAGGGGGCTTACAATAATAAATCATGTAATGAGGGGGCTTAGAACACTAGTATATGCAAATTTCATTATTTAATAATAAAAATCTATTAAAATGTTTGCAGTTGCCAGCTCATTTAACTTGAGGTTTGTCCTGTATTATTTTTGTCATTATGGCCCTCCTCCGCTCTCTAAATTTATTCCTTTATCTCTTGTCTTTGGATCCTACAGTGTCAACTTGGAATCGAAGGTGCAAAAGTCGCACTCCATCGCTTGGGTATACAACTCAATTACATTGTCTCCAAAAAAATGTGACCATGATGCCTACAATTATGTTTCTTAGTTGTTGTGTCCCAGGACCCCTTATGACCCTTTACGACCGTTTACGATCCCTAAGAATACATCTTAGAGGTCTTAAAATATTGTAAAGGGTCATAAGAGGCTCCTAAGAGGGGCCAGATGAGCTTCCACCTTCACGTGGTTGGCCCTGTTAAGTAGAGAATGTTATACTCTTCTCGAAACAAAGAGAAGCTCAATAATTTAAGGTATCAGTCCACAGACAAATTAAATTAGACTTACTATCCAAATTGGTACATTGATGAGAATTAATGATGGGCCGGAGTTTTTAGATTCTGAGAAGACGTATATGCAGTGGAGTCCAGAAGGATTTTTGTGGAGATTTTCTAGAGTGCCTATATACATACAAGGGTTTCCAGATTGAGTACCAGTGCAAAGATGATGATTCAGTAACCTACGTCTATAAAACCTTCACAAATATCTTTATCTT